>KL254440.1:0-18822 GCA_000699545.1 Podiceps cristatus | reverse complement strand
AGAGAACTGTTAACTTTAAGAGCTTTGGCTTGGACCTGAATGACAGTATAAAATAGATTTTATTTTCTCTACTTAAAAGTAACGCAGACTCACCTTTTAAGTTTTGTAGGTTAAATTCTATCCGGATTATCATGAGCTAAGAGCTAAGGATCTTTGGTGTGCTATGAGCTATATGATATTAAACCCTTTCATAACATTAATTCCTCATTGAAAATTCTCCTGTTCTTCAGTGGTCACAGTAATTTGAGTTGGAAATAGAGCCTACAGTCTTTTGGATTTTTTGCCTGCATACATATATGGTAGAAAAATTCACTTGTCTTCTGAGTCACACCTATGCTTGGATAAAATAACCCTGTAATTGTATTGCTGTAACCCTAGTCTTTTACCCCATATGGCTCTTATCAGAATTTTTTTTCCACGATAGCAAAACTACAGAATGAGTCTCACTTGCCTATACCATAGGACCACAATTATCTCCTCGCAGTAAGACGGCACTGCCAATCACCCCCATTGGTAGCAACGTTTAGAGGTTAGGTTGGGAGCACTTAGAGAAGAGGGACTGCATTGTCCTCTGCCTGCCATAGCACCTGCAGTGAATTGATCATACTTGATTACAATATATGAAATCCCAGCCTGCAATACAGCAGTTATATTGCAAAGCTTGTATGTAATCAGCGGAAAAAATCAAAGCATCTTGCTGTGTCACAGTAGGGTTGGAAGGCAGAACAGAAAATACAGGTAGTCTGGAGGTAGAGAGGGAGGTTCAGAGGTTAGGCTAAACTAGGGATGTGTCTTTTTCTGTGTCTGTCCCAACAGAAATCTCTAGACAAGCCAGCAGCCCGAAACTGTCCAATATTTTCCTCTTTTGCCCAAGAAAGGGAATGTCCAAGGAAAGGCATGATGTGAGGTAGCAATATACCATGCCTGCAAAGGAAATGCATGATGATACGATGAGGAGGATAACCATGGTGGAACTGTTGTAGAATAACAAATGACCATGAGCTAGTTTTGGGTTGCAATGGATACTTTAGTCCTTCAGAAAAATTGGGAGAAATCATCTGCTGGCAACAGTATACCTTAAATCATTTTAAAGACACTGGCAAAATCTCCTTCCACAACAAAATCACAGAAATCCTTGTTACGGTTTTATCTGCTGGTTTTTTCCCTCTTCTTGACACCCTCCATATTAACATTAATCAGCAGCAGGGACGGATCGTTAGATTCACAGCATGCCCACAACCTGGCTGTGAACCATATGTGCAGTAGATGCAACGTGTCCTAGACAGTGCAATAATTGCAAAGGTGAGCCAGACGTATCGTACGGTATTTGGCAGTGAATGCCAGTGATATATAACTTTCTTATTGGGCTATCTGATGTTAGAAATTGCTGACAATCTCAGTCCTCAGAAAGTTCAGATGGAGTTTCCTTAAATACATTCCTGGAGATGAACTATGTCTCAGTTCCGCATCAGGCCAATGGCTGCCTCCCTCCATCACCTGATCTTATATTTCCACACTTCTGCTTATAGTCTCTTTCTTGCACCTTAACCAGACAGTTACACAGCTCAGATAAAGCAACTCTGTCTCTTGATGGAAGATTTTGGTCATGATAAAAATCTCTCATTTGGTTTTCATTCTTTTCTTCCAAATACGTGCCAGAATCCTACCATATGAGGAATCAGTCCAAAGACTTTGGTGGAAACTGAACTTCCTGAAACAGTAAGATACTCCAATACTAATTTTAGAAAAATACCTTCCAGACTAAAGACAAGTAGATATGAATTTAAGGCATATTAATAAAATAAAATCTAAGTTATGTATACATGTAGACATATTTACAATAGTCAAAGTCAGTTTGCCATTATTTAGAGGTTATTGTTTGACTATAAAGTAAAATGCACACTCATACAGAATCTAGTCCAGTAAGGTGCTGAGTGAATCCTGCATTGTTCTGGGAATTGGTGTCTATAGGAATTGAAGCTGCTAAACATCTCTCAAGACAAACTGCTTGTTTCCCACCTTCTGACCCACATAACTTGTAGCCAGGTAAAGAGTGTCTGAATAACAAAACAGAAGAACGCGTGTAAAGCTAGAAGTGCTAATTTTGAGTCCTAAATCACCTGAATCCCAGCTTTGTATCTTGGTACAGGGCAAAGGGCAGAAGATCTGAGGTCTTTCCTGCAAAGAGCTGCTAGTTGACATAGAAAGAGCTCAGGTCTAGTTAATAAAGTTTGCTCTGAAGGTGCACTTTCTGAGAACCGTACATAAATACTGTGTATCTACTTTATCTTGTCAAAAGCTTTGTCAGTGTCAAACTGCAGGAGCGAGTGCCAAAATATGTAACCAGTTTTACAAATGAATAAGGTTAACAGGTATCTCCCTGCAGAGCAACAATTTCCCTTTTATAGACCCCACCTGAGCTGGGTGAGTGCTGCATGGAGATACTGTTTTCAGCCTGCAGCCAACATTTAAGCAATAACCCAAAGTGACAGTTTTATGCCAGATCTGAGTAACTCATGAAACAATTGAAAGGACCCTTTTCTACTTTCTTAAGTGAGATTCACATACAGGCAATTTACAGATGCTGAACAAAGGAGGACTTTCCTCAAAGAGCAATGCGGTATAAAGAAATAACCAATCCTTCCAACTGTTAAAGAGATTTAAATCAGAATGTCATTTCCAGGTTAACACTTCTGAGCTTTAAAATACCAGCATAAAAATGTGTTAATGACATTTGACAAAGTTACTCTTCCTGGGCAGCTAATGACATCTTAACTCACAGAGCAAGTATCTCACTACATTTCAATTTGTAGTCCTATGCAGAGCTTAGTTAAAGGGATACATGTGTTGTTAGGACATTCAGGTCAACCTCTCCTATTATTAAATACAAAAGCAATTTTTAAAGCAATGATATGGCTGGGATACAAGCCCATAAAAACAGAAGAATTCCCAGTTAAATCTACAACTGGCCCCTCTGCTGAGCTCTGTTGTGTCTAAACATTTCAGCCCATGGGGACCTATAAAAGAAACTCTCCACAGTAGATGATATTACATGATCCATGTGGTCACTTGTAAATGCTATAATACATATAATGCACCAAGGAATTCACTGAGGTTTTTACATTACTATTTTGTTTGGTTTGGTTTTCCCAGTTGCACAGTAATGGATCTCCATAGATTGGATTTTTATTAGATTACTATCCTGTCCTTTTAAGGAGGTTGTCCCCTCCAGAGACTGTGGCAAAACACGTTAGAGAAGATAATCTAGCCCAAGCACTTTCTGGGATCAGATTGAAAAAGAAGGACAAAGTCCTCATTTAATTCTGCATCCTTAGGATGGTGTAGCTAAGTCTTTGCTGGCTAAATCAAGGGTTCCCAATCATGGCAACAATCTCACTTATGAACTTCTCTGTAATCATTAAACAAAACATGTACATGGTGTTTGCAGCAATTTATCTGCAAAGTTATGAATAAAGTTGATGGCAGGTACTCACTTAAACATTCCCTTGTGAAAAAATGTTTTTTTTTGGGTAAATGGAAATCAGTGTCTGCTTTCCTGGAAAAAACAAAACCAAACACACACACACACACACACCCCAACAACAAAAAAATTTGAGAATATGAAATCTCAAACTAACATTTGAAGTATTTTAGTAGTAGTATTTTTTTGCCTTTTGGAAAAAACATATTTTTTTCACTAAAGAACCCACAGTGAGTACTAGCACAGGTTAGCAAGTATTACCATAGAATAGCACAACTCCCACTAAAGCCAGTGTCCCATGGCATGTCTGCAGGAGCATTTCAGGTATGGAAACATCACTCAAGGAACCATGCTTGCAGAAGCAAGAGAATGTGGTTTTCTACTGGTATATACCAAGAGAGAATTACCCTTCTACCTATTAGCTTGTTTTTTGAGATGGAGCCAAAGGCCTGTACGCTCCTTGCCGCATGCTGGTGGCTTTTCTTTCTGTGCCTACAGCCAGGGTTTAGCAGTCCTATAGAGGTAATACAGTGTTGCTTTTTAACTTCTCCTTTTATTTCTGTAATCACAAACATTTTAATTATGCTATAGCAATGCCTGTATTTAAGCATGTAATAGGTATATAATGTTCTCTGGAACAAAAGATTTGAATTCATATAATGGCACTGCACAGTATGCAGCTTTCCCGTTGTTACTCAGATTTGCCGTCTAGAACAGTTTTGTTCCCTGTTCCCTCTGACTAACACTTTGCCACATAACAGTAAAGAGGCTTTGAGTACAGTACGGGGAACAGACAGCCTGGCAGACAAGCAGGGGTCTTTTCCTCCTCAAATACTTTTCAGCATGACACAAATGTTAGCTTTGTATTAGCCCTGTAAAGGTTGCGCAGCACCTGGCTGTGCACCCGGGAGGAACGTGCCCCAGGACAGAGAAGGGGGCTGAGCGGGAGGCCCTGTGCACGTGGGGGCTGTGTCTGGGGACCGCGGAGCTGAGATTCACCATACCTCTTCCCCCACCCCAGCACCGCTTTGTACACCCTTCCCTGTCACCAGACGTGCTGACGAGCAATAGCTGACAGTGCAAACCCCATAGATGATTTTTGCAACCCTCAGAGGTGTATAAGCACGGTGGAAAAGACTTTACCAGTAAATTACTACTTTTAGTAGTTAGTGTTGGGATGCAACAGATTACGTATTTTAATTTTCGTATCAAATTTGTTGTGTCTGATAATGGTCACCTCGATGGGTAAAAAGTTCTTATGCACAGCCACATAGAAAAACTGTGTGAGGTATTGAACTTTTTCTCATTCAACAGTTTCCCTGGGAAGAGCTGAAACTCATGTTTCAGCTTGCTAACAGTTTCAAGTAACTCATTGTACAACAGTACAAACAAACCAATTAAGATAAAGGATAATGAATATCTTGTAATGTGAAATAAGACGATAAATTTTTGTGTGCTTGCTTTTTGAGGTTTTTAGGTATTATAGACTTTTTTGCAGTACATTATTGAAAATCATATAATTAAAAAATAGATGATTAATGCAGGATACAGAGCAATACTAGAGTGATAACATGCTTCTTTATATTTTTTTTCTTAATTTTTCCTGTTGCTGAAGTTCATCTAAATTTTCTAAGTATTTTGTTTAACACAGATCTGAGAAAAAAATATTCTGTAAAATTTTTCTTCATTAAATAATGGCGAGGACTCACCATCTCCTGTAGTATCTTATGATTAAAGAACTTTTCAAACCCTTGCTCCCATGTGTAAATCTTATTGAAGTTAGCAAGTGCTTGTAGAATGGAGTTCTAGGAGCAGAGTCATTAGGAACAACAACATGATCAGCTGTTGGCAAATCTTTTCCCTTAATGATGACCACTAAACTAAGCTGATATTATTTAATCATGAGCTTAAATTAGCAGTGATTGATGCTGATGATGATTACAAGTGAAAAAGGTAAGTGGTAAACAAGAGTCAGATGACTAGGAACAGTTGGGAGATTTTGGTGAATGAATTTGGCTCAAAAATGTTGTCTTTTGCAACTTGGGCTGAGTAGTGAAACTGTATAAATACAGGTTCAGTTCTTTATTAATGTATAGTTTTAATCCAGTCCATACCATAGTTTCTTTGCAGCTCCTTGTTCAGTCGATGGGGAAGACTGAGTATCAGCCCTATAATCTGAGATTTTTGGCTTTTGCAAAAGTGTATTTTTCACAAACAAGGACCATATTTATTAAAAACACATCACTAAATGGGTTTTAAAATAAAAGTGTTCCATCTTCTCTTTCTTACTTTATTTTAAAATAGGCAAAAATAGACTTTCAATGTTAGTTGTAAATGTGGCAAATCCAGTCCTGCAATGAATTCAAATCTGTACATTTCATAAAGGCTACTTCGGGACAAGATACTTTTAGATCTAAGAAACATGTAAAAAATGACTCATTGTTAATAGGGTGAGCTCTTTGCATTTGGATTAGGGTTAACTGACAGTATCCAGTCACCTTTTATTCTCACAGATTCCACTGGAGGAATGCTTTGTGCTGGCCTGAAAAAGAGAGAATTAGGTGTTCCATTTATACTATTGATCTTAATAACCTCATCTCATAAATACCTACTTTATGACATCAATAAAATAGAATAGCAGCAACTCCTAACAATAGAAATTGTTACTTTGTAATTCAAGTATTTCATTGAGCATCTCAAAGAGACTCCATAGAGGTACAGTAGTGGTATTTTATTACCAGTTTTTAAATATGTGCACAGAGAGACCATTTTTAAAACAAGTGAAGATTCTAATTAATTGAACACACTATAGCTTCTAGGTCCCACAGTTATCACAGTTCTTCTTTTTCATCTCTTATTCTCCCCCTGTTCTTCATCTCCCACATTAAAAGGAGCATATCCCTTTAAGGGCATTGGTGGGTGTAGGGCTACTTTTTCACTGGGCTGAATCGGGAGAAATGGAACAGAGACCATTTTGTACAAGGGTCTTACCTCCCTGTTACCCTGCATTAGCATGCTGCAGATGGAAATTATCTGCTCTTAGGGGGTGGATTGAAAGATATTCCAGATAGGGCTATTCTCACCTTCCACAGGCACCTTCCTTAGCCGGGCCAGGAGAGGACTGTCCCTGGAGCTCTCATCCACCAGTTGCCACCAGTAGGAAGTGGACGTGGCACTGCTGGTCTCCACTGAGATCTACGTCAAAAACTCAGATCCCTTTAGCTTCCACCTAAGGCAGAGGCAGGAAATAAACAACCAGAAATCATACGAAAGAAGAGGAACTTCCCTACAATGAGCATCTGAGAAGGAAGATTATGGGCTCATTACGCAGGCCGTGTCCACATTGATGTACCTGAGAAAGGACAAATTATCTAGCACATCTGATGGAATAGCAGCCTCAGATCAGGCCCAGATGTTTCACAGATTACAGTGCAGATGGGACATTGCAGACTACCAGAGAAATAAATCTGAAACATTTGCTCTTCTTGTTCTTTTAAAAGATATTTGCTTACATTACACATTGATTTATCTGTATTTTTATATGTAATGTTCTTTGTCTAGCCAGATTCTTCCCGGTGAATCCCAGTGGTGTCCTCCCAAAAGAGCTGGGCTTTTGTATCCTTGCAGAGAGTCAAGTATTTTTTACGTTTCCCATTGATCTCATCAGTCCCCACTGAAGAGAAGAGAAGAGAAGAGAAGAGAAGAGAAGAGAAGAGAAGAGAAGAGAAGAGAAGAGAAGAGAAAAATGAATAGTTCCAGTTGAAAGGGACCTACAACAATCATCTAGGCCAACTGCCTGACCACTTCAGGGCTGACCAAAAGTTAAAGCATGTTATTAAGGGCATTGTCCAAATGCCTCTTAAAAACTGAGGCATTAAACACTTGAACATTTGAAGATGAATATCCAAAAGCCCAAGAGTGTCTAATCCTTATTACAGTATTTTGCTCATTAGAGTTTGTCTTTTCTGGCATTATTTCATATGAGCAACATCTAGTTTATATCATCATAGTTCTTTGTACTGTCCCCATAGCTCTTCACAGGACAAGTATGTAAAAGATGTAAAAATATTATCCTTTTTTTGCTTTTCCTTTTATTCAAAATGGCACAAAGATGGTGTGGCCTGGAGGGGAAAAATAATGTCAAATGTTTAATATTGAACTACTTTGTCCTGTTCAAGTCATTTCTCCCAGACCTAAAAGCCTGTTGTTTTAACTGTCTGTTGTGGTTTAACCCCAGCCAGCAACTAAACCCCACACAGCCGCTTGTTTAATTCCCCCATCCAGTGGGATGGGTGAGAGAATCAGAAGAGCAAAAGTGAGAATCTCATGGGTTGGGATAAAGACAGTTTAATGAGTAAAGCAAAAGCCACGTGCACAAGCAAAGCAAACCAAGGAATTCATTCACCCCTTCCCATGGGCAGGCAGGTGTTCAGCCACCTCCAGGAAAGCCGGGCTCTGTCACACAGAACAGTTACCTGGAAAGACAAATGTCATCACTCCAAATGTCCCCCCCCCTTCCTTCTTCTTCCTCCAGCTTTATACGCTGAGCATGACCTCATTCGGTGTGGAATATCCCTTAGGTCAGCTGGGGTCAGCTGTCCCAGCTGTGTCCCCTCCCAGCTTCTTTTGCACCCCCAGCCGACTCAGTGCTGGGTGGGGTGAGGAGCAGAAAAGGCCTTGGCTCTGTGCAAGCCCTGCTCAGCAATAACTAAAACATCTCTGCATTACCAACACTGTTTCCAGCACAAATCCAGAACATAACCCCATCCTAGCTACTCTGAAGAAAATTAATTCTATTGCAGCTGAAACCAGGATACAATGTTTGGACTTCATAAGAGCCCTTTGTATTGGTACATTTAAAGTGTAAGGCCCCTAAATTTGAGTCTTTACTTCTCCAAATTCTACCACTTTATTCCATGTCAGCAATTAATCCACCTGCCTTAGTCAACTGAAACAGTCCTAAGTTACCTTCCGTTTTCAGAATATTATAATTATGAACAATTGGACTAAAAATATTACCTTTGTTTTCAACTCTTTATTACAAACTTGCTCACATTTTTATTTCTCTGGCTCTGTGATGCCACTGAGTGTGCGATATGTAATCATGTCACTACATAACAAAAAGTCACCCGTCTTTTTCCTACACTGGTGATTGAAATATATTTCAAAAAGGTATTCTGGTAGCTGGATATGTATCTCAAAATTCCTTTAAAGCACATTTCTAGCTCAAAATCCTTGTATGGCATACAAACAGCTTGCCAACAGGAAATTTAAGAGAACCTAGCACTGAGTTTTCAAGTACTCAGCACCTTAAATGAGCGCCAGATTTTTAATAATACTCAGAATTCATAATGAAGCACAGATTTTCAGAAGGGCTTGGTTCCTGTTTGTGCCCAAAAATAAACTCAATGTGTTGGAGGTTGAGCTCTCTGAAAGTCTGTCCCTGGTTTTGGGTGCTACTTGCCTGCAAGCTGCCTCCTGAGCACTCTTAAAATTGGTGCTGGATGGTTTTAATAGTCCAGAAGAGGTTTGTGAGCTCGATGGCTCTTTAGATCTGCAAATAAATACAAATGGAGATAATTTGTTTTTAACCTGCGGAATACTTAATGAACCAAATCATATTCTTTCAAGCATGATAGCAGGACTGAAAAATACAATCATTTGATGTTTTATGGTCTCCAGTGTTCCAGTTTAAAGTCTGTCACAGGCTCAGTATTGAACAATAAACCACTTCCTATTTTACGTTTCTGTAAAACGTAAAAATCCAGCAGTACACTTTTATGGAGAGATCCCTTTGGGATGAACATTGGCTTTAACAAATATTTCTATTTGCAAATGTGTGGTATGATTGTTCTTTGAAGATATGACCCACTGAGAAGAATCAAACGAAAATGTCATGGCTTTTGTGATAAGCTTCTAGAAGTTGCATTCAGCTGGGAGATGGTAGTATGAAACAGAAAAGTCGGTTATTATTTTCTCCTTTGGCATAAAGGTACTGAATCATCAAGACCTTTAACTAGATACCTAGCTTTAAGCGTATATGTTCTTTTTTAAGTCAGCGGACTTATTTCTACATTGTTAAAGTAAGACTATGTATAAATACTTCATTTCCACACACCTACTAAGAAAAAAATTAGCTACCTGACCTTTGTAGGTGATTTGTAGGACCTAAATTATCTGTTTAGTTTCCCTTTTCAATGAGAAAAGCCTGTTTCATCTAGAATGTGAGCCAAAAAATTGAGATGCTGAGAAAAGAGCCACAGAGGGCTACCCAGTACCAAACAACAATCAGCACATTTTCTAATTTTCTGCTGTTTTCTGAACTGAGGATGGATTTTTTGGGGAGAACATCATGGATGTCTGTCTTTACATATAATCCAGAGCATAGATTTTGCTTCTGTGAGTAAGCACCTAACAGTCATATTTTTAAGACAGTGACTTCCATGGCAATTTCTGCCATAAGCACCTAAAAGTCACTTTCTTTTCCAAACATGTTTTGATTGAAAGCAGCTGGGCTTTGTGCAGAACTCATTCTGGTAGCTCTGTTGGTAGAAAATGGATGGGAATTCTCTGATAAAAAATGACACCTAATAGTTCATTGGTTTTAAATTCAGTCCATCATTAATCTCAGAAAAATCTGTCATTCAGTAGTCAACAACAATGTTAAAACAAGTAAGATATGGGCAGTAAAATCAGAGGTTAATTCTATTTGATTATACTTATAAAGATAGGAAGGAATGATTCTGATAATAAACCCCTAAAATTTCTTTTGAATAGTTTCAATGTGATTAAATTGGTCACTTAAGACATTGATCAGAATTAATTGGTATTTTTTACAATGAGTTACTTATAACCAGAGGCAGCTCAGTAGTGTTATTTTCTAACTCTGATAGAAACTATTTATTTGCAATAACTGATTTTCTTGTTGATACTATAATGTTGCTAAAAATAGAGAGCTCATGCATCCCACAGGATCCACCACCTCAAAGATTAATATTTATATGCATATATTTTTAGAGAAGGGACAAGACTTTTCTCAGATATATAAAGCTCTTTATGTTGTCGGTTTTAATCAATAAATGTCTTTCTGGCTGTCTACCTTTCCCTCTATTTATCAGTTATATATTGTTACTTCTCATAACACCCAAATGTTCTCTACTTAAAATCAATAGGTTAAATAAAATTTTTAGTAAGCTTCCTAAATACTCCAGCTCTTCTGCTTTTTTTTTTTTTTTTTTTTGTAGAAAAAAGATTAAATGAAGCAAACGTTCTAACTTTTCTTTTATTTTAGATTTAGTTATTTTATTACTGTATCACAGATTCCTCAGGAGATTTTATTTTTGAACAAGATTTGATAATTTTCTTTTAAGGTAGCTAGGAGGAAAACCTGGCAGCATGCTAGAACATGTCCTGACATTGATACCAAGGAGTTGAAGACTGTACTTTAAGAGATTTCATTCCTGCAGAAAAGTTTCTGATATTGTGTTTCTCAGACTGTAGCATGCCAGCAGCTTGGCTGGTCCCTCTTCTTCAAAATTCCTGAAAAAAAATCAGTTTACTTCTTTTGTTATTATTCTGTAGCAGGTAAGCTGATAAGCAAATAAGGATGGACTCAGGCTCTGTGGAAGGAAGGAAGCCAGACAGTATGTGACTGCAGGGTTAGTGCCTCCTGCATCACGGGGCAGTTTCTGAGGATGAAGAGCAATGGGAGTGCTGGTCTCCCAATGGGAGTGCTGGTCTCCCAGCAATGGGAGAGCTGGGAGTGGCAGGAGTGGTGTGCAGCCAGGCTGGCATGAACAGACGAAGTGTGCTGGCTTGTATGGAGAAGTCTGATGGAAGGTATTTCCATCTCTGGAAGATGGAGGAGAAGGAAAATAACTGTAAATCTCATAAAAAGTTATTAATTGATATTAATATATTCTTTAGTAACACAAGCCAGTGTATCTATAAGCTCACTGTTGCTGTGGAGGAGCATGTCCTGCCAACCCCTCCTTTGTGAAGGCAGGAGAGTGCTTTCTCCAAACACTGTTCTCCTGCCTTGCTGACCAACTTTGGCAGGATGTGGAGTACTTTCATCAGCGATGAAGACATTCAGCATCTGGCAGAAAACATCCAGCACTTCAGAGGCTGGTATCCCTCGTTAAACAAAGATATCTGCTCCATAAAGTAAGATTGAAAAGCCATTCTTCCAGACTGACGTCCAATCAATGCATGTGTTGCCAAAGTGAACATGATGATGTGATTCTTGAAAGCACCCAGGATCGGTCCAGCTCATTTGCAAAGCTCACAGTAAAAAAATCTCTCTCCAGAATTCATATTTATATGTGAAATTCTTCCACATTTGTGATCTTATGTGGGATTTTCAGTATGGCCTAAGGGAACTAACATCTCACTTTACAGCAGTGTTTACTGGGAATGAAGCACCTGTTTCCTTCAGACACTTTTAAATGTTCATTTTTAGGAATAATCCAAAACCTATGAGAAGTCATAGTATGATCCCCACTGGTTTCCACAGGCTTTGCATCAAGCCATTATTCCACAGCTGAGTGCTATTTCCAGTTTTTAAGACTTCTCGTTATTATATTAGATTTCCTGTTGGAAGTAGTTGCCACTAAAATAGCTATTCTTTCAAGAGACAACAGCAACAGTCATAGCATGGAGAGATGGTTAAATAAAATGGCTTACAAAGGTGTGCTCATGGTAACAGGCCAGAGCCTTGACTGATACAAATCAGCGGTTTCATTCCAGTCAGCACAACTGTGGTAATCACAGCACTGAGGATCTGGCTCTCAGGATTTTTTTCCTCTCGAGATAATATATATTCATCTAAGTTGAAAGTGAACAGGGATTTTCTCCTTTAAAGAGAAACCTCATAGATCTCATCAATCCAAACTCAGTAAGGGAGAGAAGGGGGTGAAGGGATGTCCTACTGAAAACCTCTCATAGTTGGCAAAATGTTTTTAGCAAGGTAACAGAGAAATCCCCTCAGCTCTCCTCCATCACCTCTGCCTCTAATCGCAGTGGAAAATATCCTGGAGAAGGCAAAGACATTCCTCAGCTCATACAAGGTAGTTTTGTTTCCCTGCTGCTGCATTTCTGTAGAAATTAAAATTGTGCCCCTTAGTTGTCCATCCTGAAAAAAAAGGCTGCTTTGATGTGCAATCGGATCCTATTCTGTCTGGGATGCCAATGTTCTCGCTGAAAGGGGGTAAAACCTCTGGGGAGGGTGGCAGAAGAAACTGTTGCAGAAGCAGAGTCAACACACCTATTCTCCCTTGCTGCTTTTTTTTTTTTTTTTTTTTTTCTGGCAATAGCAGGGTCGTTCACTACTCAAATGTCTGATTAATCTGAATATAACAAAAGGTTTAGTTTCCTTGGGAGTCCAAATAGCCAAGTATGTGGCTGCATGTGCTGTTCTTACTCATAAATGCAAATGCTAACCTATAAATCTTTCCTTTTACAGTACTGTAATAACATTCTATCTATTTAGCCTAGTACAATACCATCACAATAGCTTTTTCATTGTGCTGCATTCATATTAGACTAATATAATGAGATGCTACCACAATACCATGAAATAAAACGATGTTCTTGACGTATTTCCAAAACATTTGAACACTGTTTCCAAATCGACCTTGTGAATAAATTAAATAATAGCTTGCAAAAACGTCCTCTAGCATTTTCAGAATGTATGCAAATGCAAGCTCGAATGTTTACATGTTTCTTACAGTGTCTGGGATTATACGGCGTATTTGTGCACATGAGTGTTGTCTCTGGGTGTATTTGTCATTTGTGCTCAGTGGCTTGCACAGAATTCTAGCATGATTTGCCCTTCAAGTTGTCCAATTCTTCCTCCTCTCCCTGATGACCTGCATATTAAACTTCTCTTCTGTAAGACTTCAGATTTCAGTGGCCCTTTCCATTTGTCATACGCATTATAGTCACTCAGAAACCTTTCAGTACTGTTTGTACAGTACCTACCCTGACATAGTTCTCCTCTGAACCATCTGGTGTCTTTTGACTGCAGATTTCTAAAGGATACCTTCTTCAAAAGATATATATAAATATGTATAAAAATACATATACTTATGCATGTTTATGTTTCCCACATTGGAGAGGTTGTTCGGAAAATTGGAATGAAATCTGAGAGATGCATTTTCCTGGAAGAGACTTTGGCTACTATTATTTATTTATTTATTTTTTAATGGCAAGATCACACCCAATTGAAAGAATAAAATTTTGTTTACTTGGGAGCAATAATTTGCAGATTCTCAGTAGCTAATCTCTCATTAGTGTCAGACCCATAAATATTTTCTTCTCTCTCCTTTAGAAATTGCCCAACCATGATACATTGTAAATAAAAATGAACCTGATTTTTACTATATTCTTTCCCATATCTGTAGATTCCATTTATAGATCCTCAGGGATGCACAGATCATGAGTTGTAAGGTGCGATATAGATTTGTGGTTAAAAAAGTCCAAGAGATAATTATGACAATAGTCTGTTCTGCATAACACAGACTGACAAATTTTGTCCAGCGATTTCTGCTTCAACCATACAGCCTTTGGCTGAGCTGTACTGTAGAGTTTAGAAAGATATCTGCTGATTATAATAACTCCTGTTTCAGAAGTGAAGCCCCGTAAGTGGAAGGATCTTGTAGGAAGCCTCAAAAGAGTTCTTCCATTGATACACTAGCACATATCTTTTCAATACTCCCATTGAGGCATCTAATCCAAACCTCAATGATTTATCTTTACTGACTTTAATAGGCCTCACAAAGCTAGTTTAAAGTAATGGATTGTGAATTTCAACCAGTGTGTTCTTCTCTTATGCCATAAAAATCCACTGCAGACAGAGACCCAGTTGTCTTTCCCCAAGATACACTAGCATCATTTCTCTGAGTTGCTGTTGGCTGGCAATAACAGGTGGGCTGCTTCTAAATGCTCCTCTTGATAGATGCTATTTTACTTGACCTTTCTGAAGAGGAAATGGTGCATATGTTTATGAGAAACACTCTGACACTGTTTCATGGGAGAACGTGCATTGTTTGTACAATGACAATGGGAAATTTTCCACTAAGCACTTTGCCAAAAAGTAATTATTATGGTTGGCTATATGTCTTGTTTGCCTGTTTTTCCAACACTGTGGAAATTTTCATCTTCCTGGTGGTCACATACATAGCAGAAACTGGAAAAATCTTGTATCCTTTTAGACAACCTGCTGCTTGAAACATGTAATAATACACAATCAAGGAAGCATTCACAGCATATGCATTTAGAGCTGCAAAAAACCTGGCCAAAAGCAGTCATATAATTAAAGCAAAATTGTTTTTTGTGTTCTAAGTTTGTGTGCACGTGCATTTTACACAAAATGAAATCAGCTGGTAAATGCCTATCCTGTCATCCCTCCTCCCAGAGGTGCCACTGTGATCTATTGGTATGAATGTAGAGCCGAAATCTGGAGACCTACAGTCTGTCCTTCGGTTTATTGCTGATTTACATTGTGACCTTGAGTAAATCCCTTCTCTGTTCTTCCTCAGCTGTTGAAGAAGGGTGCTTAGACTTTATAGAACCCCTTAAGATCAGTGGGATGAAGGCACCTCATATGTCCTTATTTGTTTATAAGACGACTGAGGAAAATCCATGGGATTTGGTTCACCTGTAATATTTGGAGAAGCCAACTTCAAGTAAATGTGTTTCTAGTTGCAAGACACCTTGTTTGCAGCAAATGTAGCTGTCTGACTGGACAGCTGCTTAGAACTATCTG
The DNA here is from genome assembly GCA_000699545.1 of Podiceps cristatus. Classification (NCBI taxonomy): domain Eukaryota; kingdom Metazoa; phylum Chordata; class Aves; order Podicipediformes; family Podicipedidae; genus Podiceps; species Podiceps cristatus. Next base: position 3,574 of record KL254440.1, on the reverse strand, counting down.
CTCTTGATGGCTACCCTTCAAATGTCATCCCTGAGTCCAGTGACAGCAATTGGTTTGCTTGGACACCTGCTGTCTTTTTCTTCTCCTCCCTTCAGTTTCTGTTTGGGATCCATACAATCCAAAGACAACTCTGTTTTTTTCCTCTGTTTAGCAATTTGTCACGCACCAATGCATTAATTACAGAAACAATGGACAGTAAGATTAGGTCGATTGTATTGTGGTGAGAAATGCAGGGTGGAGAATACTGGCGCTGTGTCTGCAGCAACAGTAGAGGGGAGACTGGAGAGCTGATCCAGCAGCAAGATAGAGAAGTAGCAGAGGGGAGAAGATAACAAGACCTCAGTCCTGCTACTTGGTCTTCATAGTACGAGGGACCACTGTGTGCAAACAAACTCCCCTGGATATCAGTGAAGGTTGACTTAACTACATTGGGCCACCCACACACATGCAAACCAGAGAGAGGGGCTGCCAGCAGTGAACAAAGGTGATAATGTATGATATATAGGTTGACAGTGCTAAAGGCAATCATGATGTAGGCAGCAATTCTGTTCATTTGTTGCTCCCTGCCTTGCAACTGTGAGGATTCATTTGTTGGAAAAGGGGAGCCCTAATGCAAGAGGTAATCATCCAATAAATACATTCTTGAATGAGTGCTTACACACCTAAAGGAAGGGAGAACAGTAATTAGCCCCACACACTCCAGGGCACTGTCTTGTGCACCAAAATCTTCTTTCTCCCAGTAAAATCTCTTTGCCAGAATTTCCCCTCAGACAAGGACAATACTCTTTATTCATAAAACCAGCCAGGCCTCTGATTTCTGCTTACCCTGCAGACCCTGATCTGAGATTAATGTAGACTGTAAGATTCCTTTCAAAGAGCTGGCTTCCCATTTGAAGAAATTATGCCCCCTTATCATTGATCCAGACCAGATTGGTTTTATTAAAAACAGAAGTTCCTCCCACGGCATGTGGCGATTATTTAGCACTATGCATTTTTCCTGTAAATACCATGAAGAGCTGTTAGCCCTCAGTCTGCACATGAAAAATGCTGGAGATCCTGCAAAAAAATAATAAAAAAAGCTGTTTTTAATGTAATATCTTGAAGTCCTTCAAGTCTGAGGAGATTTTTATATAATGGTTAAAAGAAAACCTATACAATCTCTCTTCTTCCTCCATGTATACTAACATTTATTCAAATTACAGTAGCATCTGGCAGTCCCAACTGACTTCAGCACCCCAGTGAGTTAGACACGGCACACACATAATAAGGGACAGTCCTGGGCTCAAAGAATATAAGAGAAAATCTTTGCTCAGAGAAGCTAATGGCAAAACTCCCATAAACCAGTGGGGCCGGGATTCAAACTTACAGCCAAATTAGTCAAGACAGACAAAGGGTGGACGGGAGAAACCGAGACCTGCAGAGATCTGAATCTGAGACCTGCACTGAATCATCTATATCAAAACACAGCTGTAACAGAAGAGCAACCATTCCTCAGCAGAAGAACAACCTTTCAAGTATCCTGTCTCTGGCAGGGGCAGTAATGAAAGCATAGGAAAGCATAGGGAAAAAAGCAACTACGAAGAGATCTTTCCTTGGTACATCCTTTCAGTTTCTGTACTGAGATTTGATGAGGTTTGAAAACCCCCAGGTCATTCAGACCATGATGTTTAAAGGATAGCCTCTCTGCATGAGTCTTAGCCCTCTCTGGACCTGTAATACACCTCTGGCCTCGGCACCTTCCATAGGGGAACTTCGGCACCTCTGCTAGGAAGCTGAGCTTAAATGTGCACAAGGTCACACGGGCGTCGGTGAACTAGGCTGGAACTGAACTTCCTGCATTGTAGGAATAATTCTTTCCCTTCGCCACAAAGGCGTCCTTTCTTTCATCTCAGTTTCCAAAGCAATACTGGCAAATAAGATCCAGCTCAGTTACATCCTTTTAACAGTAGAACCTCCTGACCGGGTTAAGAGATGCAATGCTTTCAATTCCCCAGCACATCTCACACCAACCGTTGTTTACAGGTGGGGCTAGGCATGCAGGAATTAAGCATTTTGTTCTGGATAAAAAGAATCTTACTGAACTATTTGCGTTAACACTATTTGACAATAGCATTATTGCCTTTCCAGCCTTCCAAATGCCTAATGAGTTTAATTTCCTGGAACACTGTCTCATTGTGGAGCAGACTATACAGAGCACAACATTTTCTTTCCTCCTGCACACACGTCTGATCTTATGCTATCCCATGCCACTTTTGTTATTACTCGATTACAGCAACGTGTGTAGTCTCTGTAGTACTAGAAACTGTACAAATGAAGGGAAAAAGATGGCACAGGAAACCGAATGTGAAGCAACAGATTCAGGCAGCAGGCTGGTGCTAGGGCTGGGAGTAATTCAAGTATTTCTGAGTTATAATGCAGATGCTGTTTCACTCTGTGTTGGTCTTCTCTGCTTTTTTTAGTCCTTCACTGAGTGGACAGAATGAAAGGGCTGCACTCTTCTTGAGATGGAGACACTACTTTGTCTTGTTAGTGTTGTTATCCAAAATGATCCAGCTGGGTTAAATTCACCTCAGAGTATTTCTTGTTCCCATTCCCTCAAGCACAATGCCTATTTTATAAATTGAGATCAGGCTTTACCAAGGGCTGAAGTTGCCTCTTTGAAGCCCGGGGAGAAGAGATTAGGTATCAAGTTTGATATTTTGGGATTATGGTGTCTTCTGCCTTGCATAAAATTATTTCCATTACATATGCATATTTTGAGGCCATTTGACCAGACCTATAAAGATGGGCTATCCTTCTCCGTGATCAGCTGTTTGATATGAATATTCTTAAAATCTATGTCTTGCCAGCTGTCTAGTAACCATATTTCCTTTAAACTATCCAGTTCCCTTTTTATTTGAATTATTAAAATGCCTTCTTCCCTCTTTCTTTGCAGCAAGCCAAGGGCCCAAGCATGGAGACTTTTCCACTGCAGGAAAAGGTTGTTATGCACAGAGCCGGCATTATTTTACCATGCCACACATAAAATTATATTATTTCACATGCTAGTTTGAAGCAGATCTTCTATAGATTTATGGAAGACATGGGCTAATGTCACATAGAGCACTTGGTACTTTTTTTTATGTGACTGAGTTTGCTGATATTTCCATTGAATGACCTCTCCTATTTAGCCGTATGACACTTAATAATCTCACTGCTTGAAATAATGTCAGAAGATTCTGTTAACGGTAGAGCAGTCCCACATTGTAAGTTTGAGACAGCTCATTTGCCCACAATCCCTACAGCACACTTCCATCCAGACATTGCCCATTATATATAATCATCTGGGAGTAACGCAGGCTCAGTGCAATATTTGGGATAGCGTAATGGGAAGTGAGATTCATATGTATATAGTGCTAAAATGCTCATATACTTGGACTGAATATGGAAAACTGGCCAGCATCAGAGGAGACTCTTGTGGTTGAACCCCATCCGCAACCCAATACCACGCAGCTGCTTGTTTACTCCCTCTCGCCCCAGTGAGCTGGGGAGAAGAAAGAAAGGAAAACCCATGGGCTGAGATAAAGACAGTTTA
>KL254439.1:0-14658 GCA_000699545.1 Podiceps cristatus | reverse complement strand
GGTGTCTTGACAGCTGGAGACATGATCACAGCCAAGGCAGCTGCAGCCTTATAGATAACAGCATTGTTAGGAGGATTGTAACAACTGTCCTTTCTCATGAAATCAGTGTGAAGATTGCGTAGGACACAGAAAGATGGTATGGCTGCAGCTTATCTCAATTCAGAAGGTGTTTTGTAATGGCAGATCTATCCAAGTATATATTTATATGTAAATCTAAACCAATTAAGAGCAATCTTAGTAATTTAAAATATTCGTCTAGCTTTTCATCTCAGTAATACATGTTTTTTCCCTTTATTGATTATTTGGCTTTGTGATGCAAAAGCATTACACATTAAAATGCCATTGCAGATAGTCATCAGTGCAGAGGAAATTATTCCAATAATCCAAGGAAATCTAACTTTCTTCCCTCAAAATCAATCCAGAAAACATTGTTGTGGTTCTCTAAAGTAGCTAAGATGCAAATAGAACTGACATTGCTGAACCCAGTGTATGTGACTAATCACAGAATCACAGGCTGGCAGGGGCTGGAAGGGAGCTCTGGAGATCGTCCAGTCCAACCCCCTGCCAGAGCAGGGTCACCTACAGCAGTTGCACAGGAACGCGCCCAGGCGGGGTTTGAGTATCTGCAGAGCAGGAGCCCCCACACCTCTCTGGGCAGCCTGGGCCAGGGCTCTGCCACCCTCACAGCAAAGATGGTTTTCCTCATGTTCAGACAGAACCTCCTGTGTTCCCGTTTGTGCCCGTTGCCCCTTGTCCTGTCATCGGGCACCACGGAAAGGAGTCTGGCCCCATCCTCTTGACACCGACCCTTGAGATATTTCTAAGCACTGATGAGGTCCCCTCTCGGTCTTCTCTTCCTCAGGCTAATAAGTGAGCTACTGTAATCATACGATGACTTAAGAAATCTGGGTGCTTGGAGTGTGGAACAATGTACACACAAACATGCCAGGCAAGTGGAATGGTATTCTGCATAATTCTTTATATATACATGAGATAACATTTGTTGTAAATTACATCTACCTATATCTGTCTATACTTTGTTGATATATCACATTCTTGTCAAAGAAGAAATAAACTTTCTTTTGCCTTTGTTATGATTTCTATAAAAACCCTATACATAATGCTTTCAACACTGTTAATGTTATGGTCAGATCAGACATTCCTGTTTCACACTTTTAACAAGTAGATTTTTTTTAGAAATCTTTACTTTTTCTAAAGAAGTGTTTATACCCTATGTTATGTATATACAACTCCTATGTTATGTAGTTGTGTCACCTATGAACTGGTTTAAAGCATGAAGATGTGATTGTTTTATTTTATTATGATCATAGTATTTCTACTATGTCTTACATAAAACAATGTTGCACCTGACTTTGGTGAAGATGGTTGGGAAAGGATGCTTTGGAAAAATCATAGTGCCTTTCTGCACAAGGACAGACTTTGGCTGTCAGTGTAGAGATTCATGACAATTATTTCATAATTCCTGAAGTATGAAAGTGTGTAATCATGCAGACTCTCTCAGCTGTGAACTAAATGTTGTGAGAGCTGTAGTTAGAATTTGAAGAGTGATGATAAAAGAAATAGTGCTTTGTCTGAGAAAATTCAGAGTACTCAACAAGACCATATACAATGCTGATTGCAATGAAATCCTGCCTGTTTAAAAGCGATTGGGTTTTGTTTGTGTCTTTCGCTGTTCCTTTTCTACCTCTGTACTAGAAGAAAAGACTTGAAAGAATCTACAATTTGACAAAGCTTTACACAACCTGGATATATTGCGCTCTCTAACTTACCGGCAACCCATGCTCTGGTCATTTGCTAATACCTGCTAAGCTGCTTTTGGGTTTTAGCTTATTGCGTTTGAATTTAGTGTGCACAAAAATGCAGAGCTACTTCCCTACCTATAATATAGTCAAACTACAGTAATATTTTCTTTAAAATTACTCTTCCAACTACTCTGGTTGCCAACAAATTATTGTGCTATTGTAAGTGAGAGACAGAAAGGTTGACAAATTATTATTTGAGACTCTGCAGTCCATGGGGTAGAAACAGCTGTAAATTCATTGGCTTACTCACCTGTAACTCAGTTCCTACTTGTGTGTAACTTCTATGCTACTAAAGAATAGATATTCTACTATTAAACTACTACTATGACTATTAAACTACTACTATTAAACTGCTACTATTAAACTATAGTCCAAGGTTCTGGCCTAAAATTGGATGAGGTTCGTGCAAATCTGTGTCAGAATCCTCACTTGTGTTTTTACAGTATCACAGGGTTCCAAGAGCTACATGAACCAAAACCATCACATCAAATTATTTGTGAGTATTAAAATGTGTTGTTTAAATGTGGAGGGGTGAGTGTGTTTGTGGAGACAGAAGTCTCTGTCTGTACACAGCTGAGTCATAGAAAGGATTTTTAATTCAAAAGATGAAGAAATTAAGACAGGAAACAGTTTCTCCTAGTTTAGGCTGGGATGGAGCTAGTTTTATCTCCAGCAGCTCCTGTGTTTTGCATTTAATATGCGAAAGTGGTGATAGTATGCTGCTGTTCGTTGCTGCTGAACAGTTAAGGACATTTTGCAGTTTCCCGGGTTTTGCTGATGTGCAGGTGCAAAAACCTGGGAGGGCACGGCCAGAATAGTTGATCCAAACTGGCCAAAGAGAGTGTTCCATGCCATAGACGGCATGGCCAGTGTGAGTGAGGGTCAGCCAGTAGCCCCCTTCATGTTCTCTTATTTTCCTTTTTTTCATTAGTTCAGGCCTGTTTGTTCATTCATCTGTTTGTTCCCTCACTCGCTCTCTCTGGAACTTGCTGTTCTGGGATGGCTGCGGGGGAATATCCCTGCTCCCTGGCTGCTGCTCAGGACAGGCTGTATTGATCCTTGGGTGGTGAGAGATCGTACATTGTTCATTTTACATATGCTATTATGCTTACATATTATTAGCAGTATGATAATGAATATATTTTTATCTTTTTCTTTGCTGTCCTGGTGAACTGTTTCTATCACAGCCCGTGAGTTTTCCTTTCTCCGATTCTCCTCCCCACCCCACCGGGGAGGGGGTTACCACCTGAGGTTAAAACACGACACAATTTTCTTACCAGTCAATCACAGCTGTGGAAGCTAAAGTCTCTGGTACAATTTCTAATAGTGTGAAATTTTTTTTAAAAAGGTATCACTTTAAAAAATAGTCTATTTTTTTACCTTCAAGATATGAGCTATTCAATGCATATTCTCTGCAGTGCTTTGCTAGGTGTGACTCCATGGTGGGGGAGATTCACAGACAGCAAGACCATTCCCTGCTGAACGAGTAGGAAGAGTTAAACATCTGAGAATGAAATTGTCTATGATTACATGAGTATGATGACTTAAGCCAGATAACAATCAAAAAATAAGTTGTGTCAAACGCCACATCTTTTTGCAATGTGTAGATCCCAAATGAAGCATTTGGGTCTGCCTTATGAGAGTACCCACATAAGTCACCTGATCAGTGACAGTGCCTGTAATCAGTGATCACTATGTTTGCTTTAGCAGGAGTTGATATCTACTTTACATTGCTGGCAATGCTTCTTAGAAATAGGACATAAATATAAAAGTTAATGTGAACTTGCCTTCATTTTTGAACAAACTTCCACTCGGATGATAAAAAAGATAGACAAGACATAAGGTGGTGGTACTTTTGAAGAAAACCATTTTGGTAGACTTTACTCCGTCTATATTTACACACTCTTTTGAAATATCACTCCAAAACCCTACTTCACATTGAATATTATCAGTGACATGTAGAAAAATTGGCACTTACTGTCATTTGCCAGTGTACAAAAGTTTATCCATTAATAAAGTCTTTTAAACCAGTAGGATGATTATCTTGAAGACTAGTTTTCTTGAAACAAAGTTGAAAGCAACATGTTAAAATGTCTTGACGTTTAAATTAAAGAAGGGAATCAGTGTTCCTTGGACTGTGGATGCTCATTCTTGCTATTGAACACAGCTAAAGACATATGCTGAAACTTCATCATCTAAATAAATTCTTTTTGAGTTAATTTTCAATCAACTCTTAGGTTATCTATGAGCTCAAGGAATAAAATATATGTCGCCACTGAGAACTGCTTTGGTAAAAGCTTTCCTCACAGCCAGTGACCTTTTAGTATCCTTTTCTAGTTGTGTGTCTGTTTTTACTCTATCCAGAAACAACGGTCTTTCCTTTTTTCATTTAGTTCACTCTATGACTATAAAATATTTATTCACAGTGTTATACAATACTATTAAGTATTTGATTTATTTTAAAACTTCCCCGAGTTTTTAGTTCCTAAATTTTGTCTTGATGATCCATGACCTTTTGCAACAGTTGCACCTACTTTAAATGTTTCCTTTTCCTTGCCTCCTTTTTCACCCTGTGTTGTGTGCTGATGCCCTCAGCACAGGTCTCCCTGTACACAAGAACTTTCCTTGTCTAGAAACTTATGAACAAACTATAGTAAGTATAGTGGATTGGCACATAAGTTACAAAAGTGCTGTTACTTTTCACTTGGACTTCAAAGGGCATATTTTGGCTATTATATATTCTCCATGAACAGCTGGGGAAGTTGTGATTAACAGGCTCCATCTGAATGTCATGAGAACTAACCTGTTTGGGGGTTTTGTTGTATTTTTTTTTAATCCACGTACAAAACTCCTCTTTCTACTATAGTTTTTAAGAAATAATAAACAAATATTTTTGGATATTAGTACAAGAAATACAGTCCAAGAAAGATGTGGCCATACTGCAGCAAGTCCAGTGAAGGACCATGAGGATGATTAAGGGACTGGAACATCTGTCATACAAGGGGAGGCTGAGAGACCTGGGGCTGTTCAGCATGGAGAAGAGCTCCATCCTCAACACATTCAAACCCTGACTGGACATGGTCCTGGGCAACCTGTGCTGGCCCTGCTTAAGCAAGAAGATTGGACCAGAACATCTGAAGACATCTAACCTCAACGATTCCGTGATTTTATGATAAGGTTATTTTTATTTTTCTTTGTTCCCGAGTTCTGAGCGCAACTACTGCTGACAACTAGCTCTTTTCACCAGGTGTAACAGTACACTCCGATCCTCACCTGAGAGCTCACTTAAACTGAATTAAGACCTCAGAGTTAAAAATAGAAAGCAGCCCAGCTAAACCAGATCATGCTAATCTGAGAACAAAGCATTCCAATGATCTGGTGAATTTTTTAACTGTGTCCACACTTCAGGGACATTTCACGCACACATCATGAAAAATCACCTCTGGATTTTAATAATGATCTAGGTACTTGCTTGTGCATTCCCTAACAGAAACACATTTGTTTCATTGTGGAACTAAAATTTTTGCCCTTTTCACTCTTCTGAAGATTTAACTTCCCACATGCTCTTTAGAGGTGGAATACAGAAGAAATAAAGAGATCTACAGATTCCAGCAAAGTCAGGGACTGGAGGGGAGCTAAATGACTAAACACCATTCTTGGCATGATTCTAAACAAGTCTCAGACCTGTTGCTGATATGAGGGAAGCAGGTCTACCTGAGTCACACTGTCTTTAGGAAGCCTATGCATGAATTCTCTTTAGCTTCCACAGAATGTGTCACAAAAATCTCAGGGAATATCTATGAGAGTGAAAAGTGCAGTGGTTAACCCTATTCTCCCCTGCTAATTCTTTAAAGGAATTCTGAGATTAGGAAATTCAGGGATTGACAGAAAACATATACAGGTCTGGCAGTTTCTTTTAAGCCATAAATCACATCACTGTGACAGGGGCCTAAAGATGTAGAGATGACCTCAGCCATGTAAAGCTGAAAAACCTTGTTCTGAAGACCCTGCTAAGTTGCAGGGTAACCCTGGAGAGGCCAGCACTCCTTAGGCAGCATTCAATTCAGCTCCACGGTTCCCTGGAAGCCTACTTCTGTAATTTTCTGTGCATCTAGGACTGACCCAAAGTTCTGCCTCAGCTCCATGCACATTTTCCAGCTAAGGCTGACAAAGACCTAGGCGTCATGTTCTCTGAGTGAGATTAATCTTTTGATAATTCTCAGGTCACAGGCATTAAGAGTAATTGTGATCACTTGTTTTTGCTGGAGAAAGCAAATATAGACCCACCTGCTCTTTACATGCCAGTTATGGTACTGGCTTCATAGGCAGAAAATTTGGGTTCAATTAATTCCTGAAAAGAGTTGGTTGGGTTGGCTGTGCAGTGCTCAGCAAAGGTTTCAGCATGTGAGATACGGATTAGGCTAATGTAATTTGGCAGGGTGGAAGATTTTGGAAGCTTACATTTCATTTCTTCTCCCTCTGTCTCCTTCTCCCACTCTGCAGTGTCACATACAGTTCTTGGTTTTTCCAAGCTGTACTGTCTCATCTAAAAAAAAAAAAAAAAACCTCAAGTGAATCTTGCATAAAATATTCACAGTACAACATGTAGATTGAGATAAATAAATAAAATCTTGCTACATCTGCTACTGAATTGAATTGAAATTCATAGAATCATGTAATAGTTTGGGTTGGAAGGGACCTTTAAACGTCATCTAGTCTAACCCACATGCAATGAGCAGGGACATCTTCAACTAGATCAAGTCACTCAGAGCCGTGTTCAACCTGACCTTGAATATTTCCAGGGATGGGGCATCTACCATCTCTCTGGGCAACCTGTGCCAGTGCTTCACCACCCTCATCTTAAAAAATTTCTTCCTTGTCTCTAGTCTGAATATACCCTCTTTTAGTTTAAAACTATTACCCCTTGCCCTATTGCTACAGGTCCAACTAAAAAATATGTCCCCGGCTTTCTCCCCAGTCCTCTTTAAGTATCAAAAGGCCACAACACAGTGTCCCCAGAGCTTTCACTTCTCCAGGCTGAACAAGCTCAACTCTCTCAGCCTTTTCTTCAGAGGAGAGGTGCTCCAGCCCTCTGATCATCTTTATGACTTGAGATTACAACAATACACAGGATGCAAATGGCGAATCTGACACTGTGAATTGGATGTATTTGTGTTTCAGATTGCTCCAACCCATGTGCAGGACCTTGCACTCGGCTTTGTTGAACTTCATGAGGTTCACGTGAGCTCACCTCTCAAGCCTGTCAAGGTCCCTCTGGATGGCATCCCTTCCCTCCAGCGTGTCGACCGCACCATACAGCTTGGTGTTATCAGCAAACTTGCTGAGGGTGCTCTCAGTCCCACTGTCCGTGTCACCGACAAAGATGTTAAACAGCACCGGTCCCAGTACCGACCCCTGAGGAGTGTCACTCATCACTGGTCTCTACTTGGACATTGAGCCATTGACTGCAACTCTTTGAGTAGATGGTCTGCAGGGCACTGAAGTCGTCAGTAAAAAAGCGCGAGAATGCTGCCCCATTCTTTACAGCCTGCTGTGCTTTTGGTCTTAAATATATACATGAACAATCCAGGTATGGGGACTCTGTTTTTTTCAGAATAAAAAGGACCAGCCACTCAGAATAAGAACATCTCATCACTTCCGCAGATATTAGAAACTCTTAGAATATTTGCATACAATAAATGTGGCTCCATCCATCACCTTTTTAATTTCTTTGCTAGAATGATATTTAATCAAAGCAAACATGTTACAGGAAAATTTGCCTGTGTGCCTGGCTTCCTGGTGGAGTTAGTGGGGATGATAGAAAGTATAATTATTTGGGCCATGGCAAATGCTTGTTTTTTCTAAAGATCATTAAGTTTTATGAATGTTATTTTTCAAAGGCAGTAATTCCTGAGACAAATAACCTGGGCAAATATAACACTGAACCTGCTTTTCTTTTGCCCCTATCAGGGGCAAAGGGCACATACCCACAGAAGGGCTTCTTTTGAGGTTACAATGTGCGAAGCATGAAATGTAGCTGGAAGCGGGATGCTAGCTCATGGTCCTCCCCATCATTTACTCTCTGTACTGAGGCATTAGAGAGAAGTTGTGCCTGGACTGGTGTCCATGACATTACTTGTCAACACCCACTGCATTGCTTATGCACTCTTCTATTGTTCATGCTGCATTGTAGAAATTATCAAAGCTCTAATGCTGGAAAGAACAAGATTTTGACAGGAAAAATGTAGTGACAACTACTTGTGGTAGACCACTGCTCTACTATGTTGCATATAACTACCATTACATGTAGGGATTATTTATTGCAAATTTTTGCATCAACAACATAGTGTGAATTCGATTGGTTTTAATATCACTTTTTATTTTTAAAAAATATTAATCAAGCTGATTAAAAATGTTGAATTATTTGGGCATTTCAGTGTTATTTGCCTAGATAGGTTAAATGGTCAATTGGGAAATAATAAATAAGTCTGTAAACACACCAGTTTAGCAAGAAAAAAACCCCAAATCTGTCTCCAAACATTAAATATGTGAACTGAGAAGTCTGTCCAATTTTGTTATAAACCCATGCAAATAGTGATGACATCTAGTTAAAATATTTATTTTTAATTTCTTAAGCTCAATTGTACAGTTAAGTTCTGTAAAAACAGAGCTATTCAATGGCATTTTTTTAGATTAATGTAAAGACTGTCTTTCACAGAAAGAAAATTTGTCCAATTTGATAGTGGATTATATGATTCATGTTTATAAAATTCTCAATTAAAAACATAGTTATATGCCAACATACTATAATTACTTCACATGATGACAAGTTGTTCCAGAGTAAAACTAATTGGAGGCAGATTAAAATTGATTATTTGGAGCATGTCATATTTTTGTTAATAAGTTCTCCTTATAAAAAGATTAACTTTGGTAACCTGCTTAAAATATTGGATATTAACTACATTATCATGTATTAAGAAAAAGGAATCTCTTAAACTGTACTCCACTTGGTACAAAAATAAAAAACAATGCATTTCAACACTGACTTTGCTCTGTTGTGGATTACTTCATTTGGGTCAATTAGTTCAAAGGTTTGACACACAGGTGTTCATGGGTACTTGAAAGTCATCTGCCTGTGTTCAATGTTGGAATCTATTTAAAAATTCCATCTTCAGCACCAGCTGCCTCATAGCATAGCAAGTACTAAAAATGTAGCATTTTGACCTTCAGCAATGAAGATAACTAGCTTAGAAAATTCCTGCTCTCCCCACTCTGCTTTTCCTCATCATTGCTTTTCTCAGTTGCTGTTGTTCATTTATGTTGCTGTGTATGTTGTACAACTGTTTAAGAGGTTGTGCTATAAAATGTCATCCAAATGATCCCCGTTAAAAAAAAAAAAAAAAAATTAAAAAAAAAAAAAAAAGTATTGATCCAAAGGTATTAATTTAGATCAGCTCAGTGATCTGGTTTGCAGTACCCCAAAATGATATAGTTTTGTCAGAATGACATAGGGAGTAGTGTGAAGGGCTGAGTATGTCTGGGAATGAGAAGGATGGAGCTCCCTTTCTGTCTCTCTTTGCGACTACTTCATAACTTTTGAATGTTTTTTTCTCATCCACTGGGAAATCCTGATCTTTTAAATGCAAAAAAAAAATGTCTGGGAGCCCTAAAAATTGAAGGCAATTGACTGGCCAGACTGTAGTGCCTGCCTCCAATCATGTGAGCCACTTAAATGTGACATACCTGTCCTTGGCCTCTCATTTCATGGTAGCCCTAGCCCTACATCTCAATGAGTAATCAGACTTTTTTACATGTAATTTTAAATGGTATCTTAGGTGGATATTTATGCATGTAAATATTTTCCATTTTGGCCCTCTTTAAGGGTGGACTGACTTGGCCATTCTCTTGGGATGCCCAATAGTGCCAAGGCAGTAGAGTAAGGGTAGATTTTGAATGCCAACCTACCAACGGAGGCATGACCAAGGTGCTGCAGTACAGAAGGAGTAGTGGGATAACCCTGATGGCTACTCAGTACCTAAGACAGCCAGTTGACTGGTCAATTTGTTCTCCCACTCTGCTTGTATTTTCTATTATGTTATCTGTGTCTCAGCTCCTGCTGTATTTTTTGTTCATTCTTCATTCTTCTTGCCTGAAATGGATGAAAAGTCACCAGTGACAGAGAATTTACTTCAGTATTTACTAGTGGCTAATTAGGATGAATAAATGGGGGAGACTTGGGAAAATGTGGTCTTGATTTTTTAGTGTCATTTCTTCCATCTTAAATCTCTGCCAAATTCCTACCATTCTCACTTCAGTTTGCATGAATAAAATTTGTAACTTTCAGGTTTAGTTCTTGCTATTGTTCTGCACAGAATAATGCTAAGAAATTTTTTAGTTCATTTGATAAAATCAATGTGAAAGCAGTGTGTTCCCAGTAATATATTCATGTGCAATGTTGTTCCAGAAATTATGAATAGTAACCTTAAATCAAAGTTGATGCACAAAACTGTAGATAGCAATAAGGGAAAAGGCTGTCAAACCGGTTCTTTGAAAATAGATCTCCCAGTCATGAACAATGCCTAAAAAAATGAACATTGGGTTTTCTAGTGTACCTCCTATATTAAAATACAATATTGTTAAAGTGATTATCCTGCCATTGTTAGCACCTTTCAAAAAGCTATGCCTTTCATAAAAATAAGGCACTTACATAATTGGAGAGGTTGCGAGAAGTAGAAAGTCTTTTTTCTTGCAGAGGGGAAGCAGGTGATCAGTCATTCTTCTTACTTTTCTTATAGATACAATTTTTATATTAGTTTATTTTCTTTTTAATGTACCATTTCATTCTTTAAACAGATCTCTAAACCTCTAGATTAATAAAAACAGAATTTCTTTTAAATTAAAAGGAACAAAAAGTATTAAAGCAGTTCTTCAACACATACATTAAAAAGTTTTCAAAACAATGAAGTTTCCTACCTAACATATATGCCCAAATCACAGAAGCTTAGAAGACAGATGATCCTATTCTTTACATCAATGATTTTTGAAGAATGTCATGTATTTATCATGAGACATTTGCTGGCAAAAGTCTGAGGGAATAGTAGCATTATTTCTGCATTTCCTACTTCCTGACATTTAAATTATACCATTTGGACATTATTCAGAATCCCTTGACATAGCTACAGCAGGTCCCATCTGCTGAAATGAGTTGAAAATTCAATGACAGAAGAAACAGGGACCTAAACTTTTGATTACAGTGATGTGTAGCTGCTTCAGTCATTACAGTGTCACAGCAACATTATGAGACATTTCCATTTTTAACAATCTTAATGGGTTCAGGTCCTGAAGTCCTTATTAAACTGCAGTCCAATTGATTTGTCAGTCTTAGACCTAGCCTGTGTTTCTGAGATGGAGGAGTACATGGTAATGAGGTCTATCCTGGGAGTTAAACTGAATGCTGCTAGTAGTATCAGTATTAATAATGCGAGTAGCATAACACATAAGTAAGTTCTCTATGTGGAGCTATTAAATGTAACACTGTCACCGGCTGAAAGTTTCTGAAGCAGTGAAACAGCTTAGCTGCCATTTTCCCTTGACTATCAACTGTGAATAAGTGGCCAATTAAAGCTTACATATAAGAATCAAAAAAGTAATTCCATAAGAATGATAGAAATTGGTCTTAGTTTAAGAAAATTTTAGAAAGAATTAATTTTAGACTTTTATAGAATTTTCCAAAACCTTACCAGCTCTACAGTTTTATAAGCTGTCATGGGACATTTTAGTCTTGCTTTTTATGTGCATACATATATTCAGTACCATGTAATCTCAAGTCTGCTCCTTTATAGAAAGCTACCTGCAGAAAAGTAATAACAGAGAGAAAAGTGAGAACTTAGACTTTCTTATCCTCCTTTCTTTAGCTAAGCATTCTCATTGTCTTACACTCGTTTAACAAAAAAGGCAGGACTTCTAAATGTTTTCTTAAAATTTGTAAACATAAATACCAGCATGTTAAATAATTATAAATAACATTTAAATACATTTAAGTATGCATACATAGGATTTCAAATCAGCTTATCTAAATCAATGCTAAAATATTTAAATTATATCAGTTCAATGTCTAACTGAAAGCAAATTTATATGCAATTTATATAGTACTTGCTCTTGCAAATCTATACTGTCTTCTAATTTTCAAAGATTAGAATTGCCCCACTTAACATTATCTAATATTTTGCATATAATAAATTTTATTAATAGGAAATGGAGAAAACAATAATTTATAGGCATGCGGGAGTAAGCTATTCCATTTTTTGAATTTTCATTTCATATTTCATACTATGAATGTGTAAAGTTGGTTAAATAAAAACCAGTTTTTACTCTGAGACTACTTTAGGACATAGACAAATTACTTCTAAATGCACAAGTAATTCTAACTTTGATTATAATCTGTAATCTTCAACAACTTGAAAATCATTTAAAATGTCTATTATCAAAATATGCTTTCAAAATAGAATTTATACATGATAACTGCCCAGTGAAGCAGCATAGCACAAAAGTCTGCTACAATGAACTTCTTTTTTAACATGAAGCCATTACTGTTCTGAGAAAGGACTGCACACTCTCATCTTTTGTAGAACTGACTGTTGGAAATTTCTCCAGGTGTACTTTCAGTATTAGCATTGCTGATTTATGTCTTTGTTCTGTGTTTTCACAGAGCTGTGTATTTTTTTTATTTTTTATTTTTTATATTCTTTCCTTTTCTTTATGGAGACTAGCAGAGCTAAACTATCGTGTGTCTTAAAAATAAAATAGCTAAGATGATAAAAGGCAAAGTGGTTTCTTACTACAACTATGCTTTTAATGTCTAGTTAAAGTACTGTCAGACCATTAGTGAAGCTAGAGTGCATCTTCACCACCCCATAAAAGTAACTCTTTTTACCTCAGACCTCCACTTAGTAAGGTACATCTGGAGAAAAAAAAAAAAAAAAACAACAACAAAACAACCCACAACCAAACACCCTTATTCTGTTTTAGCAAGATTGTCATCTTACGCATACAGAATTGAACTACAAATTACCATGGTTTTTAGGTTTCTTTTTTCCTCCTTTGAAACCTATCTACCTACCTGGAGAATTCCTTTTTAGAAAGAAAATAGTACAGCTTGGATGATCTTTATACACAGCTACTTTAAGATTTTTGAAGACTAAATTACATATATGCCCATACATTTTATTTAGGATTATTTTCATGCAGCTGTGCGAACAAACGAATAAGCCAATGAAAGTGAGGAGCAGGTGTTAGGGTCACCAGTGGAACTTAGGTCTGGCAATACTGCACACTGTCCCATCACATCATGGCCATAAAACTGCCCACAGCAACTCACAACCAGTTCTTTTGGCATTTGACCTCCTAATAATGCGTAAGAGAGAAGGGATTCTTGGGAGCCAATGTGCTGAAGGGAAAGTTACCCCGAAGGAGTAGCTGATGGAGCAGGATTCTGGTCTAACTTTCTATGTCTGGAGGACTTGGATGTCTAACTCTGCACTGGACATAGATGCTTAGTTTAACTTCGGTTTTTACAGCCCTTAACTCCTAAAATTAGAACCATAAGTCTTACACTGACAAATTTATTTCTGCCACTGCGCTACTGCTACACTACTTCATAACTCCTTCCTGTAGTACAACCTTTCTTGTATTATTTCTTGGAACAAAATTTCTGCTTCAGAAATGATCTGATCATATGTCAAATATCAACTTCCTAAAAAAAAGAAACTTGGAAAATGCAAAACAATAGAGTTACATTTTCCCTGTAAGTATCATATAAATTGTATATGCTGTTATTGCACACTATGGTTTGCCACTGGATATCTTAAAATTACTTGTCTACCCAAACCTTATTTCTATTTTCAGAATCTTTATAACTCGTTGCATGGCACCAAGATAGCAATTCTGTACAAGACAATACATGAGCAAGGTCAAATGCAGATTTTTGGCTTTCACATGTTTTTGAGTCTAGATTTCAGAACATTAACCGGTTTTAGGTTAAAAAATTATTTTTTGTGTATTTCTCTAAACATTGCATAGCTAGCTGTCTGTGATTATCACTCTATTTTGTGTTGTTTTATACTTACTTAAAGGTCGTTTCATTTTAGGAAATCTTTTTGTGGTTTACTTACCAATGAATAAACTATGCTTTAATTTAGTTCCCATTCAGGTTTGAGGATTGTGGTGATTCCTGGTATACATAGGTTTCACATATCTATGTAGAATATTCGACTTTAAAAGCTGCCCAGTAAAGAGAGGTCACAGCTACATTACTCAGCATTACTGATGAGTAGCTAACAAAAGTACTAGTCCAGCACCCGAGCACCCTATTTGCATAAACTTTTCAAGATATACTTCAGAGCTGTTTTACTGAAAAGACATTTTGATAATTGACCATTTAAAGCTTTGTAGATATTTAAGTCATAATTGTTGTGATAAAAGAATGAGCAGTTGTTATTTGGTTAATGAATTCAAGACTAAAAGACCTAAAGGTCCCTGACAGTTTGGCAAGTATTTGCTGTCTCACTAGTGTCTGATTATCAGCATCAATTACCCTGATCGTGTAAAATTGGCTAAACTGAGATGTAACTAACAGTTGCATATGTGAAAACCAGAAGCTTCCTACAATATGTCTTGAATATGGGGATATAGTGAGTAACATTAGTCTCATCATAATAAAGAGAGCTTAGAATTAAATCTTACAAAGATTTCCATACTTACAAACATTTCCAACTTTATATTGTATTTCTTTATACCTCAGAAGAACATTGCTTTCAAAATATATTTATTAATTTAA
>KL254438.1:54653-82326 GCA_000699545.1 Podiceps cristatus | reverse complement strand
CTCCTCACAGGGGCCGCCCTGCAGCCCGCCTCACGGCACCTAAACCCAGCAGAGTAACCACCTTTAACAGGGCCTCCAAGGCCCAGCGGAGATGTAGCTATCCTATAAATAGCTACGATCACATATTTCCGTGTCTGGTGAAGCTCTGGTGCCTGTATTGTACGAGGTGCGAGCTCAGATGGTGAGAACATCGTAGTTATTCCTGAGGAAAATCCAAGGTAAGGACTGCACGGCTCAAACATTTCAGTGCACAGCATCAGTTTCCAGGTTTAAGAACTTTTTGGGTTAAGATGCTCTCCTTATCACACTTCCTGGGATCTCAGGAACAAATCAGTCACGTGAGCTGCCACAATCAACCAGATGCATCTCACACCAGCATCTGACCTGTTCTGCCAATACCAACTAGTACACGTTACAAGTGTATGCAAGTAGCCAGACACATACAGAGCGATATTTCGCCTACAAAGTCTTCCACTTCTATTCATGGTCTGCTTAGAAAGCCTTTGAGCTAGGCTGCTTTGGGAGCACCACGCATAAAGCGCTGACAGGACGCTCTGCTGCAAATGCCTGACCTCTTCTCTACTCCACTTATGTTTCAGTGCCCACACCACCCTGAGGCAATCAGCTCCATAATCACTACATATTGCATGAAAGTGTCCTTATTTTTCCCTCTGTGTCTACCCCACTGCCCTTTATGACGTTCTCTTCTCAAATATCCCAGTTAGTCTCCATTTCTCACTCATGCTCACATCTTCTTGGATTCAGCCCACCACTCAGAGAAAGATGGCAACTACCAGCCAAAAGCTCACTCCAAAACCCCCCCTCACAGTTCCAAGCTGAACCTCCAGATTTTCTTCACCTTGCAACCTGCAGATGAAGAACATGTCCCTTCCCAGCCACACCACAAGTTTAATCTCACAAATCAGCTCCACCTCCTTTCTTTAGAGCTTCTGAATTTTTTCTGGCACAGCTCTCCTCTGTCTCTTCCAAAAGGAATTCGACATCATTAGCAAGTACATCCTATCCTGCTTCCACCTGAATCCTTTAAAGCCCCAAACACACATTTTCGAGCTTTTTTTTTGGCTCCCAATGGCCAATGGCTATATTCTTGTGATGATGCAGGTAGTTTTTCATGATCAAAGCCCCCAGTGACAAAGGCCTCTCTTCTTAGTTCCCAAGTTCTGCCTTTTAACCTCCTTTTGTCTTCTGAATTCTGTTCTCTCCTACAGTACATGGATTATTATTTCACTTCTTTTGGTATTTTATCCTCACTCAGTACACAGTATATCATCTTCATTTCTCTTCAGTTTTGTTCTAATACCTCATAATAGTCTGGCTTTCTTTTTCTTTTCCCAACCAACAAATCATCAACCAGGCTCTTGTTCTTGTTCTCTGGCTTAGGAAAACTGCCAGGTTTAAAATCCATTTCTCTTCTTCCTGTCTGTCTCTCTCTTTATCTCCCGTTCTATTCCTTTGGTCACATCCCAGGCATTCATCACCATTTGTTGGCTCTGCATACCTGGAGTTTTCTATACTGTTTCCTCTTTTCTATTTACTGCCTTTTTAGAGGCTGGTCAGAATGCCACCCTTACCTCTTAACCAAACTACTGACCGTCAAACGTTGTTTTAGAAACTCTGTCTCTCAGGTAGTAATTTCTGTTCCTAACGATTAAAGCATATTTCTTCCTCCACACAAACACACAGTCTCTTTTTCTCCACAGGCAGCCAGAAGTGCTCAGTCAGTACTTATCACTGTCTGCTTCCCCAGCTTTTGGACTTAAAACCTGCCAGTCTCACTGCCACAGAAAGTGTCCTGTTTGTAGGCTTCAAAGATAACTGAAAGAATCCTGTCAGCAATTACAACTGTATTCTTGGTTCAGTTCAGTAGCATCATCTTCAAGCATTGTGAAAGTACCACCAGAAGGGAACTGACATGACTGTATTTATACCCAGACTGTAACACTACCAACTCATAAAGCTGATGATTCCAATCAATGAATTGGAATCAATACGTGCGTAATTAGAAAAATCTTCGAGAGTCAATGGTAATCATTCAGCTGTTGCAGTTAGGCAAAGTGAAGCTCCCAAATCTGGAAAGCCCTTTTTAATGCTGTGCCTCAACATTAGGCACAAGATTTAATTCCACTACTAAAGATGCAAAGGATTTGAGCTATTCCCCAGAACAGTACCCAGAAAAGGATAAAACCCACAATGAATAGATTTTAAGTCACTGTCTTCTCAAATGCAACCAAACACTAGGAATCACTTCAGCAAGTGAGGACAAAAGTTAGCATAATTAATGCAAGATTTTCCTTGAAGTGGACAGCAGATTTCAGTGATTATAAAACCAGAAAGTAGGAACTTCTATTAAAAAGTAAATCAAAAAGTACATCAAGCCCACAAATGCAGCATAAGCGTTTTTCCCCTATAGCTTTTACTAGCCTACCAAAACTGCTTTTTGACCACTTCAGCTAACAGAAAATGGCAAAATGATCGAAGTACTTCAGAACTCTGCAATAGTATCGAAAGAATTCACATCATAAAAAAATTCCTAAGACAATGGCTGTTTGAGTTGTTCCTGCAGAGAAAACTCTGTATCAGCAAATTCTCCAAATAAAATCTTTCCACTAAAATAATGATTCTGATTTCCACAAAATAACTATTTTTTTTCTACCGTTTTTAACAATTTCATTAAGAGTTCATAGGAGGTGATGAAAACAGGAAACCCTTTATTTAATAGGGAGGCTGGCAATGATTAATCATTCAAGAATAAGATGAATTGGCTATGCATCAACATAAACCCCATATTGTACATAATACCTAACAAACTGGAACAACAAACTTCTATTCTTCGTCAGAGGAAGAAGATGACGTATGACTTTCACTTGATTTTATAAAAAGTAAAACAATAGTTTTCAGGATTTTCTTTTTAGGCATGAATTCAGAGACAAGCAAAATTTAGATGTATGCATCTAGCAGACAACAGGATATATTTTAGCTAAGTTTTGGAGCAAAGTTTCAATGTCTAGGTGCTTATTTTTTTGGTTATCATTTTTGTTGATAGAAATAATAAATTCCCAGTGAACATACTGAGCTGTGTCTTACTTACTGAGAACTATTGAAACATCTGTTTTATTCCTGAACTCCACAATCCAGCAGCGCTCCAGGATTACCACTTCAGAGGCTTCCGAACTCTGTGAGGCATAAAGATGACAAAACATTAGAATTCGGAACCTGACTGGGAAGTTCTTCTGTTTGGCTATTCACAGCCAATGCAATGTGTATATATAAAGAGAACAAAGCATAATAGTCACTAGGCAGATGAATACCAGCATTCTTTAATTACTGATCTGTGCCATCCTAATTCAGCGCAGTGAGCTATAACGGGAATAAACTGTTAGAATAGACCCCACAGGAAACAAAGAAAAAAAGGAACTCAGTAGTTAGTTTTTTCATATCACAAGGTATTCAAAACTTTAGATGTCACCTCATTCCTAAGCAAATCAAGCAAGCCCAGCTCATTCCAACTTCCATATTTACTAATGAGGCTGAATCAAAAGTCAGATCCTATTCAGAGTAGGACATTTTCAAGTGAACAAAATAACATGTAATCATGGCATTTGTCTTCAATTTTCATTTAAAGGGAATTTATTTATCATCACTTGAAACTTTGAATGTTGTCTCTGGCTATGCAATTCAAATGACATTAAGTGATACGGACCTATTGCAGAGCGTGACGTGATACAAATTACCACTATTTCTTTTGTTTTTAAGTACTCTGCAGAGAAGTTGCAGACTCTTCTTCTAGTCTAGTAAATATGACTCATTTTTCAGAAGACTGATACTATCAATCACTCACTTAGAATTAATCTTTTTTCTCTTAAAACTTTTATTATCTATTTTTTTTATCCCTAACATCTGGTAACAAATGACCCTTAGAACATGCATGCACATAATTCCTCATTGCAGGTTCCCAACGTGAACGTCTGCAGAACCTCACTGAAGTAGAGAATGAGCTCTGCGAGACCAATGTAAATTCTTATTTTAACATTTCTTCCTCAGGTACTTCTTTATTCCAAGTGATCCTAAAGATTAAAAACTCTTCATATTGTAGATCAGTTTTACCAAACCCCTGAACTTCAGTTCCACTCATTTGGCACTTAATGACTTCATGAAAGTTCTCAGTTATAACACCTGCCTCATACACATCATCTTGTCAACCTCTTTCTCTGCCTTTATACTGTGTTATTTGACCTGTCAGAATCAGACTCAAATATTTTGCTGTCACGGTCAGTTTTAAATGGATGTCTTGATCCTGCATTTTCTCACAAAAGGACCTTTTACTTGCCTAGTAATGCCCTTATCTTTCATCAGGGAAAAGAAGGAAAATTTAATACAGTAAGACTATAGTAAAACTGACGACTAACAAACAGGTAACATTTTAGAAAGTCTAACAAGGATTTCCTTGAGCAAGTCTGTATTTATTCCCTCCCTCCCACCTTTTACCACTTATTAAATTGCAGACCACACCAAGCTGAACAGTGCAGTTGTGACACCAGAAGGACAGAATGTCATCCAGAGGGACCTGGACAGGCTGGAGAGGTGGGCCTGTGTGAACCTCATGAGGCTCAACAAGGCCAAGTGCAAGGTCCTGCACCTGGGACAGGGCAACCCACAGTTCCAATACAGGCTGGGGGATGATGGCATTGAGAGCAGCCCTGCCGAGAAGGGCTTGGGGGTGCTGTTTGATGAGAAGCTCAACATGAGCCAGCAATGTGCGCTCGCAGCCCAGAAGGCCAACTGTATCCCGGGCTGCATCAAAAGCAGCATGGCCAGCACGTCAAGGGAGGTGATTTTGCCCCTCTACTCCTCTCTTGTGAGACCCCACCTGCAGTGCTGTGTCCAGTTCTGGACAATCCCTAACACAAGAAGGACATGAATCTATTGGAACAAGTCCAGAGGAGACCACAAAAATGATGAGAGGGCTGGAGCAGCTCTGCTATGAGGACAGGCTGAGAGAGTTGGGGTTGTTCAGCCTGGAGAAGAGAAGGCTCCGGGGAGACCTTATCGCAGCCTTCCAGTGTCTGAATGGCCCTACAGGAAAGCTGGGGAGGGGCTTTTTTGAAGGGCATGTAGTGATCGGATGAAGGGGAATGGCTTTAAACTGGAGGGGGTAGATTTAGATTAGACATTAGGAAGAAATTCTTCATGATGAGGGTGGTGTGACACTGGAACAGGTTCCCCAGGGAAGTTGTAGATGCCCCCTCTCTGCGAGTGTTCAAGGCCAGGTTGGACAGGGCCTTGAGCAGCCTGGTCTAGTGGGGGGTGTCCCTGCCGTGGAAGAAGGGTTGGAACTAGATGATTTTTAAGGTCCCTTCCAACCCAAACCATTCTATGATTCTATGATTAAATGAATATTCCAAACCCAGATATCAAAGCACAAATCAACATCCAAAGGAGACAAAACATTAAAATCAGGAGCAGGGAAAAAAAGCACACAATGTTATATTGAATTATGCCAGAAGTCAAGAAAGAAGAATTAATAGACTACACAAAAACAGACTTTTCTAGAAACCACTTGTACATTGACTACTTTGAAATATTATTTGGGCTGGACTGCTCTAAAAGGGCTGTATTGTCCTGTGGACTGAAAAAACAGCTAATGGATTGTATAAAAAAGTAGTAGTGAAACAATGCAGTGAGTTTTAGGAGATATACAAGTGCTGCATTAGGAACTTTTTTTATTTATGGAATCCAGCAGATTGAGCATACATGGTAACCCGGACACAATTCTCAGGTGCTATCAAGTGAGGCATTCTTTGAGGTTCTACCAGGGAAAGCAAAACACATCAAGTTTTTATGACAAACAGCTAAAGTCAGCTTGGGAAAATAGGCAATAATAGTTCAAAAATCAAACAGCAGACTAATTGGGAAAAGCTCTCCACTGCAATAACGCTGATGACTATTTAAGTTCTTTAGATTCTGAAGCAAGATATCAAGACTGATATAGTCTCACAGATAACCCTTACTTGATAAGTGGATAATGCAGCCCAATTCCTTCAAGAGCTGGCAGTCTTTCAGAAAATATAAGACAAAAAAGAAGGGGGTTATTTCAGAAGTTAACAAAGGTCTGTGACAATTTAACATGCAACTGCGAGTACTTGAGAGGCCTCTATCCAGTCTCTGTCCAAAAAAAATAGTCAATCAGCTCTTAACAGCTCTTCTCCTTTTTGCTCCTACAGAAAAGGGTTCCTCTGCCGATATTCACGCCCCACAGAAAAAACACACAAATGGGACAACTCCCTAGACTTAACATTTCCTCCAAAACGTATATCCGCAGTAAGGGGAAGGCTGTCACCGTGTTAAGAGAAGCAACTCCCTGTCACATGGCTTTCAGACAAGTCAGGTATTTGGAAAGGCCAGGAATGAAAAAAAAAAAAAAAAAAAAAATCACAGCTTCCATGTGGTTTGCGTTTGCAGTTACCGAAACATAAAGGCTTGATGTATGTGAAAGGCATACAAATAATACAAACTGTCAATTGGTTAGCAAAAAATAACTATCAAATAATTAAGAAGAATTTGTATGTGTAATTTGTATGAGTCTCATAATGCAGTTGCATACAACAATCACTACAAACACAAGGGAGGAAGGTTCAGAGTACTTCAAACTCTCCACAGTTTAGGACAGGAGAGACTGCAGTACAAGAGCCTCTTTAGAAACAAGTTACTCCACTCTCTACACCAGTGGAAGTTGGAATGAAACAACGGTGCAACTTCAAATTAATTTGAATGCTTTTCCGAGATACACAATCAAGTAGAGCGATTAGAGGATATGCAGTTACTTTTTCTGTGTCTGTAAGGGAACAAGGGAAAGAAGAAAAAAAGATGAAAGAGCATAAAGCTGCCGGAAAAGAAAGCACATATTGCTGCAAAATATCTCCCACATTGTGACAGAAAACTGAAGAAAAAGACCTTCAGAATTACTAGTATTGCAGACTTTTCATCACTTAGATGAGCTATGCTCTATCTGTCACACAAAAAGCTAACAATAAATTAAATGAAATGACAAAATTGTAATCAAGGGAACCATTACGCGTATCTGATAGAGACCAGCTTTGTTTTTCATTATCTGAAGAGATTCAAAATTTCTCTAAGTGCATAATATGAGCTTCTTTGGACTAGCTTTTTTTTTTTTTGTTTGATATTTATAGAAGAGTAATTTCTAACGATCTGGTCTTCATGCATGGCAAATAGGATCAAAACCAGATCTGTAGTAATGTGTTACAAACCAAGATACTGGTTTTTCTCTAGCACTGATAATTTTGAATAATTGATTTCAAAACCTTACTGGATCAGTCCAAATACCAAACAGCATCTAGGCCTTGAATGATTACATCTTTCTTAAAATACTGGCAATAGAACCCAGCCCCCCACGCCTCACATTAGGAACTTGTTTTAAAACACTGATTTGAGGAAGAAATTCGGTGAGTCATAAAACTAACCTTCATATCCTCATAAAACTGCTAAAGTAAAAGAGTGCCCAAAACCTAGAATTAGCAAAACTCCTTTCAATTCACTTTGCCAAATGATTGGCCAAACTTTGCTATCAGTGTGCTCTTGTACATCCATACTACTGTACTATTAAACCCACTACTGTTACTGTCACGAGTTTCAAATCAGAATAGCAAACACATTCCTGTTTCTGCGGAGTCTTGCCTAAAATTGGAATAAGAGAGAGTCATACCAAAACAGAGGAGCAGGTGTCCTCTAACTGCACGTTCATACCTACGTAACAACACACAACTCCTCTTAATGTAAAGGAAGCTTAATGATATTAAAGTGACAACTGTCATTCAAGTACCTAACCCCAGATTCACAAGCAATACATTGCAAAGTACACATATAGAGAAGTTTTCTGATAGAGTAAAACATAGTATTTTTGTAGTTCAAAAGTATAAAAACCAAATAATCTACTGTTAGCTATGTCCATTGAGAACTAAACTGACAGTTAAAATTAGAAGGGACATTCCAAGCAATTCCTTTGGTTTAAAACAGTAAGTAGAAAATAGAAAAGTAAAGCTATCACATTGTGGAAAAAACCAAACACTACAGAAAGTAAAAACTCTTCTAATAAGACATCATAAAAAAAATCTCCACAGTCCACCAGGGGTAGGGATGCGTGTGCGCGAATTTCACAGTTTATTTTTTAAAAGCTTATTTTTGCAAAATTCAAATAATTAAATCTAAGAGGCTTATAGAGTAGGGATGCTATATACACCAACCTACTTTGCATGCTTTTCACATCAGTTATTTTCTGCCTGCATTTGTAAGTATCCCTATAATAAAATCAAGTTAAAGACAGAAATTTTAGGGAAAGGTAACAAAACATAACCAAAATGCACAAAATTACAGTCACAAAGCAGTAACGCAAAAGACTATGCTAGGGAACAAAAAAAAAAAAAATACTTTCAAAATGTGAATGCTGAGAATTGGTTTCATTTTGCAATGGCTATTGCAGAAAATATTTTCAATAGAAGAGTTTGCCTGAAGGGACTAGTAGTAGCAGGTGAAGTTTATGAAATAATTTTGTACCCATATCATCTCTCCCCCGATCTGTAAAGTCACAGTCCACCACTTCCTAGAAGGTCTATCTAATGTCTTCAATGGAAGCCTTCCAGGAAAAGCTGGTGACCGAGAAAGCCTGAAAGACCAGGTATTTGGGCACCTACAAGGCTGCCTACAGCGACTTAGAGGCTAAGTGCCTACCTTGCAGGAAAGGAAAGCAAAGGGAAGCGCCTGCTCCTTACTAGGGCCTCCCCCCTAGTTCCACCACGTCCCTACATTCCACCTGTGTAAACCTGGCTCAGGCTCTGTTTTCAGAAGAACTTGTGCTGAAGGCTGACTTTCCAGGAGAGGACCTAGAAGACAGGAAATAGGCGTGACGATATGGCCCCTATCTCTTGGCATGCCTACAGCACAACCAAAGGTCTGCAACACATACGCAACGTATAATGGCCTAACTATGGCCTAGTGTTAATTTAACTAGCTCTGACTCCAATAGCAGCAAAGTCCTAATGGCATTAGAAATGGCACAAGCTGTGCAACTCACCTATGATCCTGAGTTTTTACAGCTCCACTGGTACTGGTGAATGAGCCAGTCAGATTGATACCAGTTCAATAATGCGTGTACGTGCTCAGGTTGTGCTTTTGACTATGCTATTAAACATTACCACCTACGTTTGCTATTTCAGTGTTAGCATAGATAAGGTTCATTATTCCACAGATAAAGCACAGCTTTTAGATATGTGTTCATATATATATACACACATATAACCAAGAAAAAAGCAACAGGATGTGTCAGGGTAGTTTCATTCACAAACAGAAAAGCTAATAGTCTTAAAATGTAGGCGGGTACAATGAATTTCTCCAGTAACATGTCCGTTACCAAATAGAGCAAAATACACTATTCCAATTTGGAGATATTAACAAATGACTGCATGACATAGGCAAGCATATAATTTGCCAAATTAAACACGCCCCTTTAAGTGTTGGCAAGCTGTATTCAGCAATCTGAAATCTCCTTTAATATTACATATTCTTCTACCATATTAACATTCTCACCCTATGTCTATTAAGTATTGCAAAGCCTACGACCCAAGCTGTGTGATAAGGAAGAATATGCTTCCTAGGCATCTGACAAGATGCCTCAGTTACTCCAGACAGGCTGTAAACTGTTCATTGCAACCACCTTTACAGACTGTCAGCTCACTGAAAGATACTCAAAATCATCTTTTTCAAGAAATGCCCTACCACTGTGATTAATCCATCATGCAGTGCTACCAGCCACCAGCCTCACGCTGACAATATAATACCGCTAATCTGCATTCACTCTGAAAAACATTGTTGACTTACATCACTGAAAAAATCCCGCAGAACAGGCAAGTATTTTAATAGACTATTACCTTTAATAAACATGAATACCTAACCAATATTAATTTTCTTTTCAGTTTCAAAATGCATTAGCAGTAATAATAATAACGTACAAACATACATTCTCTAAATTCACATGCCACATTCACTGGTTTTATTATGCATAAGCATAATTAAAAAGTGAAAATTAAACACTTTCTACATTCTACACACAGCTTGAAACAATCTCAAATTACCCTTCCTACCTAAGAAGTTAATGATATACAGTTCAGATGCGAATTAGTTAAGTTTTTCAAAGCTATATTTTGGTGCAAGATTCCAGTGCTTTATCACAACACATACCTTGGATAATAAGCTTTTTCAAAAAAAATTCTCCCCCTTTGTTCTATGCTTTTTGGCTGTCATTTTAAAAAGCTCTGTGTTATTCATCTCTGGCTCAGCTCCCAATATATTGCCCTTTACTTCAAAAGTAGCTTAAAATAAGAAGTAAATGTTAAATGTATTTTAAAATTAGGTAAGACAGCTTAATTACAGCTTCTACCAGTTTCAGCTGTACCAGGGAAGTAAGGAAGGCAGAATATAAAAACATTATTGCTACTAGTACTGTGTGTTTGTAAAATGCATTATCTTTGAATATTTAAAAGGTAGACAATGAAGGATATTTCTTTCCACTTTTCCAATTTTTACCATTTTATTGCAAGTCTCCCACCCATCTGGCATAGCTTTGCTTAAATCCTTTTCTGAGCCAGAATATCACAGGCTTTTATTATAAATCTCAGACTTTCTCTAGAAAGGGAGAAATAGTTAAACACACACACAAAAAAAACTCCACACCACAAACAACAACAAAAAAACCCACCAAAAAACCCCCAACCCCCCCCCACCAACAAACCAAAAAACTCCCAAACCAACCAACCAACCAATGCCAAAACAAAAAACACCACATCTTAAGCATTCAAAGCCTCAAGGCTTTGAAAGATTTTTTTTGCGTTTTAAAATACGTGTGTGATTTTTAAGCCAAATTCCTAATTTTTCAGAGTCATAACTTCTTAAATATTGAGGTGGTAATACCACACTTGTAAAAGGGATACAACCAAAATTTCCTTGCTGAAGTTAATTTGAATCACAAGAGCTTACATCTCATGTTAAAAAAAAAAAAAAAAAAAGGTTCAGAGGAAACGACTGATCATTATCCCCTTTCTTCAGGAAGCCCAAGGAGCAAGAGCTATGGGAAGACCACAAGCCTCTTCCTTGGGGACAAATTCTCTGCCAAGGTCATTGTGCCTCCTTGATGCAGGGAGGCTCTGTGCCTCTGCAGGGTAGAATGTAGCTTGCAGAAAGATTTCTGAAGAGTGTAATTTTGTTTTCTGCTAGAGGAAGAAAAAAAAAAAGATTTCACTGAGATGTTCAAGAAAATAAATGTTTTATTGGTTTTGGTATAGTTGATGAGTTTCTCTTGATACTTAGGATGCATAAAATAAGTATATTGGTAGCCACTATATTGTGATTATTTCCTTTAAAGTAATGACTTCTAGCTGCAAGCAAACTATATATTGAAAAAAAAAAATAAAAAAAACACCCCCCCCCCCAAAAAAAAAAACCCACCACACAGAAACATACCACCACACAAAAAGCCCCACAAACAACAACAAAAGAGAGAACAAAAGTCCTCTCTGAATGGTTAACAAGCTTTATTTGGTCTTTTCTATTCTGTACCAATTTCAGCCCAAACATTGTGCTGGCAGGACACAGTAAAAAGGAGCATCATGTGGAGCACTAGGCCGTTTGATTTTAATGTGCGAGAAAGTGGAAAAATAGAAGCATTTAAAGCATCAGTAGCCAGGCCGGAGTTGATCTCCGTGAAAAGGAGAGGTACATACAGATCCGTTATTCCTTTGGCAAACTCTGCTGAGCAAGATTTTACCAACTCTGATTGCCAAAGGATCAAAGAACCAGGATACGATGGCAATTATTGCACTCCCTTGCTACGGTGTTCCCCTTGGTACTGAGAACAAACGTGACAAAGGACTCCTAGAATGAGGGCACCGGGGAACCACTGGAACAGGACGAAGGTGCAAGTACAAAGTCCTGCTTGGGATGGAGGGGTGGAGGGAAGCCCGCTGTCGTGAATACGAGTATATTTCAGTAGGAAAGAAGGAAATGGACAAAAGCTGTGCAGGTAACTGGGACAATGGTTCCCTGACACAGGGGCCAAACACTGGCTGTGCAGCCCCTGCAACAAAGATGATGAGAAAGAAACACATTTTCTGGGTTGCACCAAGTCCCATACTACGAAACCCATACTGAAATTAATTTAGCTATGAGTGTCTAAAGATTCATAGCAAACAGAGATGGCTGCTGTCAGCAATCCCCAAAATATGACAGGCATGGAAAAACGAGAGGGTTCATGAGAAAGGAAGAGAGGAGGGAAAGGAGCACGTGGTATGTATAATACACGTAGCTGAGTTCCTTGACTCCTAGCAGTTCCAGCTAAACGAGGGCAGCATAAGGTCTTTGTGTTTCCACAACTGCTTGCTGAAAAGCTAGAGGATGCTTGCCACCAAACTGTATGAGGGAGGGGAGAGAATTACCAGTGCATCCTGGTACGAAGAAATTGAAACCTCTCCCAACTCTCTTGGGGACAGATGATTTTCAGCTAAAGGAAACCCTGCACAGCAATCCATACAGGTCCATGAAATGGACGTTCTGGACAGTGCAAGCACTGGAAATCACACTTTCTTTTACCTAACCTACTTTAGGTTTTCCTCACAGATTCAAAAATCTTTTCACAGTTCAGATACTTAATTCTGCTTTAATTCCACAACAGGGTACTACTTGTCAGAAAGCGTTTAAACAATAAATGATCCAAATTGATAGACAAAAAGAAAAGGGAAATGGAAGAGAAGGGGAAATATGTATTGGGAATAATTTTATTCAGTAACTTACACGCCACATTGCAAAACAATCATTCTTCAATTGCCATGATTTAAGTTATTTATTTCCTTAATCAATTAAAAAAAAAAAAAAAAGGTTCTTGTGGCATTATTCCCTACTCTTTGTTCTGAATTTGGGTCATATGAATGGCAGGCATGCAGTGCACGCCAACTTTCTTACCTCTGTTACTTGACTGCTCTTGTGAAACATCAACCTTAAATAAGAACACTGAGCTGATGACTCAAGCCATCAGCAGCTCTGATGAGGCTGTGTACTTTTAGATTGCGTGTCACCAATGCACATAAACACAGATAGTGTTGAATAGAGCAATTGGTAACAGCTTTGTATCTTTATTATTGAAGATACATAAAAGATTACCATTTTCTTTTACGATGACTGTTCCCATCAGAAAACCAAATTACAAATACCCAATCAAAGCAATTGGATGTAGTCCAATACTTTCACTTATAAACCATTACAATTTAGCTCCACGACTGGCTAAAGTTTTTTGCAGAATCACCTACAGAATGGCTGAGGCTTGGAAGTGACCTCTCTAGGGCATCAGGTCCAACCACCCTCCACAAGGACACCTAAAGCTGGTTGCCCAGGACCATGTCCATGCATCTTTTGAATGTCTCCAAGAAAAGAGCCTCTGCAGCCTCTCTAGGCACCCTGTGCCAGTGCTCTGTCACCCTCACAGTGAAAGTGTTTTCTGATACTCATTGGGAACCTTTTGTGTTTTCAGAATATGCCCCTTGCCTCTGGTCCTGTCACTGGGCACCACTTAAAAGAGCCTGGCTCCATCTTCTTTGCATCCTCCCTTCAAGCATTTATACATATTGTGAAGATCCCTCCAGAGCCTTCTCTTCTCCAGGCTGAGCAGTCCCGGCTCTTTCAGCCTTTCCTTATGCAAGAGATGCTCTAGTCCCTTAATCTTTGTGGCCCTCTGTTGGGCTACCTCCAGTATGTCTCTTGTACTGGACATGTCTTACATCGTAACCATTTCATAGTTTAAATTATTTTAAGACTTACCTGACTACTATGAGTTTGGTTTTGTTCTGCTGGGGGTTTTTTGTTTGGGTCTTTTTGGTTGGTTGGGTTTTTTTCTTTGGTGTTTTTTTGTGTTTTGTTTTTTTTTTTGGGGGGGTGGGGTGGGTGGTGGGTTGTTTTGTTATTGTTTGTTTGGGGGGTAGCTTTTTGGATTTTTTGGCAGGGTTTTTGGGTGGTGGGTTTTTTTTTTGGGGGGGGGGGGGGGGGGGGGTGACAGGGACAGGGTTTGCAACCTGGAATTGCAATACTGCAAACAGTAGTTTATCCAGCATAGTATATGATAATTTAACAGCTATGTCAACACTGAGTTAACAACCTCTCTACCATTATGTTAACTATAACATAGCTACTGCCTATGAAGAGACCCCTTAAAAACCCATCACTTCTGATTTTCAGTGTCAAGATGCCCTGACCACAGATTTGCCCCCAGACAGATCACATGCATACTTGACATAAAACTGACATGCAGTATTTCCAAGAGAGCAGTTGCCTTAAAGCAGAGGCCCATTATTATGCCTACAAGAAAGGCCGTAAATAAGTATCCAAGGAAGAGGAAAAGCAGGGCAGCCACATAGAGCACTCTCAGCCCCTGGCTGTTTTCTCACCAGAGTTTTTTCCTCAGACGTGTGTTCCGTTCACCAACTCTCAATGATGCTCCTCTTACTTGAGAGAGCCTAGTATTTTTTTCAAATACCTGCCTATGTTGAGCATCCACAGCATCTTATGGCAAGCAACTCCAGGATTTCCACTACCTTTTCCATGAAAAAAATGTTTGTTTGTAACCCAGTTCCTATTGGCTTCATTTAACATACTGAGTTTGTGCACTGGAAGAGACAATGAACTATTAATCCCTATCGCCCTCTCCAAACCAATCACGATTGTACATATTCCTATCAGAGACTATCTTAGTCATCATCTCTTTTCCAGGCTGAAGAGTTATCTTCTTCATTCCTTGTCCTGATTAACTCTAACAGCCCTCCTCTGAAACTTTCCCAGCTCCTCTATAACCTATAAGATGAGGGGAATTGAACTTCATGGTGGATCTTTACAGAGTTGTCGTCTTTGTTCTCTCCTTTACCAACAACTCCTAACATTCAATTTACTTTCTGACCACAACTGATCATCCATCTGATCTTTTCACTGATCACCCTCAGGGTGGGGGACATGGGCACACCAACAACAAAACCAAGACAAACAAAAAACAAAACAAAACACACACATGCCCCCCCAAAAAAAGAAAAAATCAACACAAAATAGTGCAAAGCTCATTGTTTCTATAGAAAATTTTCGTTATTTTTCTTCACGCCACTTCACATTTATCCGTGTCGAGTTTTAATTGGCACTTTATCGCCTAATTCTTTTAGACTTCCACAGCCATTCTTAAATTACTCATACTTGACCCCCTCCATCTTAACTATTCAGTAAGTTAGTATCAAACTTTGTCACCTCATTCCTTGCCACCTTCTCCTTGACGTTTATGCATGCATGACAGTACCAGCCTCAACACGTATCCCTGCTAATGCACACCATTGCAAGAACTGGCCAAGTAGGTGTAGACCTTATACTTTGCTCAACTAGCTATCCATGCTAGATTGCCCCTCTCGTATTGCTGTGCAGCGATCAGCATTATTTGTATCAAAAGGTGAAAAACCCCTACACTGAAAGACAAATAAAGCGTGTAACTATATAAAGTAAACACACACAGTTGCTGTTATAATCACTTTGCATGCATTTCTGAAAGTGAAAGATGTTTCCAGGGATCATACAGATACACAAACTACATGTGCAGTTATTCAAATACATTTAAAACATGAACAGCATAAATGACAACACAAATAGCAGCAAAAACATAGCATTTTAAAAAATATTTCAAGTGCAGAGAAAAACAAGATCAAAATGCATTCCACTGGTTGGCCTCCAACAAGTAATATGTTGTGCAAATTACTGTTAGAGAACCATGCTTTATTCAAGACCGTTTCATGATCCACAGAACATCAAGACAGCCACCTCAGGATGGTCTTTTAACCCTTCATAACAAAATACCTTTCTTCATAGCACCTTTCTTTTCAGTGTAAGCCTATGTTTTACCCTTCAGGTTCTCCGAAAAATGAACAAATCAATCTAAAAATCATTACGTTATCAACTTTTCCCACAACCTTTGAATATATCAACTTTTCCCACAACCTGAGAATAAAAAAATGGATTTAAACCATTGGAAAAACTAAGTGATTTGGATATTTTTAATTATACATTTGATACATTATCACTTACAGTTTATGTATTGTGAAGATAACTCCTGCTTTTCTGATACCTTGGACTACCCATAGTGATGTTCACTTTATTTGAAAGCAAGCTACGATTTTTCCCTCCAAGCTTTAACCTACTGCACAGTGCTTTTGAAAAAAGTGAGCAGAATATTTTTCAAGATGCTCAAAACTTAGTGTGCTAAGAGATGGGCGATGTGTGATTAGCTATAATCCCTAAGAGGATCAAAAGAATTTCTAGCAGACCTGCAAGTTGTCTCCAGGTAGCCCTTGCCCAACATCAATAAATTCCAACTTCTAAACAACCAAGACAAGCCTTTTAGTTCTTTAAGCTTCTTCATTTTAACTTCCTTGCTCCTCCTCCACCATTTCTTTGTCCTCTCCTCTCTTTTTGCAGCTAAAGGAACAGCAGCCCTCCAGATGACTCCCAAGCTCAAAGGGGTGTAGCAAGGCACGGCAGAGTACAGCTCTGCCTTTAACTGGCCACAGCACCCATGCCAGGACCAGGCGTGCCCGAGTTCTTTGTAAGAGCAGCAAAATTAGGCCCTGATATTCTAGGTGCATATCTGCTATATTTTATGTTTGAAGAAAAAACAAAAAAAACCCACACCACATAGAAACCCAAATCTGTTATAAACATGGAAAGAAAGAGGAAGGTGTGGCTTTTTTTCTTCTCATTTTCCCTTACAACCAGTAAGTCACTGGACATAAAAGGCAGAGCGAGCAATTCATTTGTGGGCACCCAGAGACAAATCCTATAGGTTAAGTTCTCCATTTAGAAAGCTTACATCATACCCTGTGAAATGAAAGATTTAAACCTCATCAGTTTTTGTTTTAAAAAAATAACTAGAAAAACACCTCCCTTCACCACTAATTAACATTAGTTTGTTTCAAACATGGTACCAACTTTCTGAACTTCAGGATTACACCTCAGGAAGTCTCTCACTAAACAGGACCTAGTAAAGTATTCAGGTGACAAATTGTAGAAGTCAGATACTTGGGAATCATTTTAGTCAATTAAACATCAAAGGAAAAGCCAGCATTTCACAAATATTAAGCCCCTCCCACTTTAAGAAGCAAATTTCATATATAGATTTTGAAAAAACAAATACCTCGGTTCAAAAAAAACCCCAAACAACACAGTTGCTTCATCTCTAATCTCTCAGGCCGTCCTCAAGGGAAACCTACACACCACTTCTCAAATACTAGCTTTGGAACAGAGGATGCAGTGTTACAGGCAACTAAACTGACATAACGGCTAAAATTCATAACTCTGCTAGATACCGAATACATCTAATGGGCCATAAACAAAAAATTATGGGCTCAGTATGATCTCTCCCCTCGACAGCCAACTCCTCACATTCCACCAACTATAAACTGCCTGTGTCTTCCCCTGAGGAGGCAACTGCTTTCTCATCTCTTCTCTCTATCAAGAACATGTTGTCTACTCTTCTCCTGCCTCCCCTCCTAGGAGCTCCCCTTCCTTTCCCAGACAGTGAAATTGATCCATATTGAACTGAACTCTGAGCAACTATCTTCACTTCCTATTTAGCTTTGAATATTGATGTTTTGATTTCAGACCATTATCAAAGCTACTGTGATAAAGAGCTCTCACTTCCCAGCTGTGTCACTTGGTCTAGTAAACTTCACAGCTCTAACTACTGACCTTGATTATGTTCTTGCATCATCACAGATAGACCACAGCTACGACCAGAGTAACATGCACAAATGGGAGTAATGAGCTGACAGAGAGAAACACAACTTTAACAGTTAGGAAAGAAAGATTAAAAGGTAAGTATGGGTGAGTAAAAAGCATAGCAACTTAGTTTGAGAAATCCTTTTTAGAGTAATGATCAGTAAATAATACATTAAAGCGAACTTTTACCTGTACTTAGACCTATCCATCTTCCCTCTGCAAACACAATCTGCTCTTTCTACACTTTACAAAAATCAAAGCGTATTTAAGAAGAAAACAACAAAGTTCAGCCCCAGCCCATGACCGCAAACTCCAGCTATGCAATCACTGTTTGAAGCCAAGAGCACGAAAAACAAAAAGGTTCACTTGCAGAAGCTACTACCAGTCTTCCAGATTCTCAAATATTTAAGTATCATGTTCTACATACAAAGTAGAAGCATAAACAGATAGAGGCATTATAACATTAGTTTACTGAAACGCAATTATCCAGAAACTGTCTGTTGATTACAGAATTAACAGACCCTAAATATTTCTTTATTTACATCTAAATACTATTTCAATATCTTTTATGTGCCTTGATATAGTGTAGAAACTGGGGTCTACAGTACCACAGACTGGCTATAAACAGCAAGTATAAAATTGTTAATGGTAAGCGACAAGCTCTAACATGTCTTAAAACAAATATACTGCAGGGAATCATAATAAAAATATTCAGACCACTGATTCAACACACAGGTATTCATAATCTTAAAAAAACTGAATTACGACATCCATCTTCTTAAAGCATTCTGCTTTGAACATGGAGGCTTTGTTCAAAACTATTTACTAATTAAATTAATTCAGGTTTTGATACTCATAGGGAAAA
The DNA here is from genome assembly GCA_000699545.1 of Podiceps cristatus. Classification (NCBI taxonomy): domain Eukaryota; kingdom Metazoa; phylum Chordata; class Aves; order Podicipediformes; family Podicipedidae; genus Podiceps; species Podiceps cristatus. Next base: position 63,587 of record KL254438.1, on the reverse strand, counting down.
GACAGCTAAACGATTAGTGCTTTTACTTCCAACAGACGTACTGAAGTTTGTGGTGAAATGACTTCATTACAAGGCTGTGAAGCAGTTTACACGTAAAGTTATCTAGCAGTATATCTATAGTGACACAAAAATTTAAGTTTCAACCTGCAAAGAACTATTGCATTTCCTAAACTAACACTATATGCGGAGTTATGGTTTGAGGGGAAAGCATTGATTGCATTGAACAAAACCTGGTTTTCAAAACAACCCCCCAAAACCCCCCAAAAAACAAAACCCCAAAACAAAAAAAAACACAAAACCAAAAACCCCACACCCAACCCCCCCAAAATAAAAACCACCAAAAACCACACAAAACAAAACCCCACAAAGAAACCTCACCAAGACCCAAAACCACAAACAAAAAACCTCACAGAACACCTTAGTGAAGCTAAGCTAAATTAAAATATATATGTTGTAAAAAAGAGAGATCTTCCAGAAAATCCAGTAGAGCAACTAGTCCAACTCAGTTGTCCACACCTTCAGCTAGAAACATATCAACTTATTTCCAGGGTAGTATTCTGAAAAGAATGTGTCATTCAAGATATACAGAAGGTTCCTGTAAAGGCTATTAATAAAATTTTTAAGAACACCCTAGGGTGGGGGTAGGGGGAAAGATTCAAAGATGCATTGTTGATAGCTGTGTACACTAAGTTAAACAACTGATCTGGTTATTTTTACTTCAGATGTAAATAAGATAATTTATAATAGCCTGTCCTGCACATAGGGGAAAACAGAACATCAGTTTTCTCTCTAGTCCATTTACAAGCCACTTTTACTGAACATTCCTAAATAAAAGTAGTTGACAGAAGTGGAAAACTGTCCCCAGCAAAGTACATGGAAGAAGAAACATGGAAAGGAATCAGAGGTACAAGTTAACACAGACTCAAAAGACAAAGAAACATTTGCTCTTTAGAAGCAGACATGGCTTTTTAGAAAATCGCGTTAAAAAAATCAAAATGAACCCCAAAACCAAGCACCTGTTATCTTTTTCTCAGCTCCATGTGGAAGTTAGTAGTAAGGCTATTTCACAAGGCTATCTTTGGCTACCAATTATGAAATGAATGACAGATTTTACCATCACTGAGATAATTGTCTCAATTTACTTCTAAATTTGTTCCAATTGTATATGTATTGTACTAAAAATGCTGCCTAGTAAAGAAAATGGGCAAGAAAAGAAATATTTTGAAATCTTAGCTGTCTTGCAGTGAAACAATATTGCTCACCACCCCAATTATGTCAGTGTCTTACGAAATTTCTAATTGTTAATTCCTAACCAGATAACTTTGACAAAAAGAATAATATTTATATCACAACAGAACTCAGAAAATTAAATTTTTAAAATGCTTAAATAAATAAACTACACAGTAACAGACAGATCTGTGCAAAGGCCCATCTAGCACAGTATGCATCAATGCCAGTGAATGAAAGCAAATAGCAAATTTTTTAAGAACAGGGCATCTTTAAGAACACCATCTTACTTCTCTAAAACACCTCTAAGCTTCTGCCAGCCTTGTCCAAGGACTTTTCTGAATAAATATGTAATTGTATTTAATGAAATTTTTATCTATTCTTTCAGCATATTGGACTTGTCAATATGTCAGCTTCTACATTTTATTACAATTTCCTCTATTTTTTCTGGCATTACCTTTGATTTCACTTTAAATAACCTTCTAGAAAAGCCATTCTAGGTTGCTGTACGCCCACGACAATCACCAAAGAAAAAAATAAAATCCCCAGTAAAACTTTGAAGACACTTGTAAATATGCAGAAAGCGTACAACACAGATACATTTAATGGACCCAAAAGGACAATAGCAATGACAAAAAGTGTTTCTGCAAAGAAACTAGAGATTCCTTTCATTTTTACCTCTGAAAATTTAGGCTTGGCTACAAAGCACAAATCAAACTATTGCAAGAATCCTATCCTAATTTGTAGTAAATGTTTTAAATCTGTGACACATTTGCTAAGCCATGCTGAGCAGCCCCATTGGAAAGGGCCAATTCTAGCAGACTTTAGAGTAGATCATCCTTAAGGAAAGCCCAGCTCAGTTTACAACACACTGATACAGAGTCTCAAAAGAGTCCGTGCATTTGAATAGTCCAAATAAGAAGCTACAGTTCACTTACAATGCTATATATAAACAATTATCCATTGTAAATTTGACAACATACTATGCAAGATTAAGTTAAATTTATCTCACCACAAATGAGAATTGTTTCCAAGACTAATCACGAATGCGTTTGTTTCCTCAGAAAAAGAAACAAAGCACAAATGTTGACATCATAGCATAGCAGAGACTTGCTATAAAAAGGAGGAAAAATCACTTTCCTTTGGTGCTTTTCACTTCTTCTCTCTCTCCCCGCCCCCCCCCCCCTTATTTTTTTTAATTTGCTGGTTCATATTGCACCTGCAAGTCTTTACATAAAGTATTTTAAAAGTTCTTTGGCAGCCAACAATAATTTTACTGCATACTCACCGAGCAAGCATAGGATATAATAGCCTTTATCTCACCCTTCTGTATTTTCCTTCTTATTTGGTCATAAAAAGACAGCTTCAAGTTTCTGAAACAATTATTTCAAATACTCAAGTATAGATAACAGTAATTAACTTTCCTCAAAGTATTTTCAGAACAAAATTAAAATACATTCATGGCAGTTATTAAAAGAAAGGTGCAGCTGAAAGCACTAGATTAAAGATGAAGCTGTATAGTGTTCTCGAAATGTCAATGCTTATTGCAACATAACAGCCTAGAAACACTTTTCAGAGGCAAGTTCAACCTTCATCTGGTCTTCACATTCTGACTTGAAGCTGTAATTGCTGGTCTCAAAAAGGGGAGAGGGGGGAAATCTGTAGGTGACATTTCAAGCACTGATTTCAAACAGCAAATCAAAAGTACCCCACCCTCCAAAAAAAAAAAAAAAAAAAAAACCAAAAAAAAAAAAAAAGGAAAACCAAAAACCCCAAACAAACAAGAAATAAACCCACACAAACAAAAATCCCCACCAAACCAAAAAGCCACATGCAATATTTCCATATCTGTAAGGAAAAAGTAAGCAGTAATCTCATTTCAAAAAGCTGTCTCCAATCCAGGTACAGCTTTTAATTGTGTGCAAACACAAGGAAATAAGTCTACAAAATACTGTAGCTACACACAGAGTATCCGCCTGCCAACAGATACATATACAATGTTAACACGTACAGTTATACATTTGTCCCTTTGTGGTTTTAATAACATCATTGCTTTGTCATACTGCTACATCCTTCAAAATAGTTTCATCAGCAGGCCACATGCAAAGTAGAGACACTTCAAAAATAAAACCAGAAAGTGGAAACATGAAAAATAACTATCTAGAGCAAAACAGAAAAATGTTTCCCCTAAAAAACTTTTACAAATAGTTCTCTTGTTTAAACAGCCTCATCACTGCTTTAACATTTAACCACCCTCAAAAGCCATTTATACCATCGCACTGTAACTGCTGTGCCTTAAACATTGAGTGAAGTACTAGCTATTTCCCAGGAAAATTGGTCCAAGCGACATAACATAAAGGGCAACCAACAATCTAGGGTATAATAAAATAACAACACATTAAGGAATTAGTACAATGTTTATACTTAGTTGCATAGAAACCCTGCAAAAATACTTACAACATTGTCTTCAATACCCAGTACGTCCATCATCATTACTACTAATTTAAATGTCAAAGCCACTAGCAGGGACTTCTCAAAGTGTTACAGAAGACGTATGTTTATCATACTAAGATGCTGTAATCACATTTGATCAAGGATGAGGAGAATTTACCAGCTGAACATTTAAAAGGGAATATACACAATTAAGGAAGCCATTTTGTTTTCTTGTGCCCATCCCAGCCAAACTTTAGGATATTACGAGCTTGCAAACAGCCTGGTAAAACAATATGGTCAGCACAGCAACCCTGCTGCCCGTGCATTTTCCATTCTCTTGGTCACACAACACTAAATCCCCACCAACCCATACCCTGAGATGAATTCTCTCACATTTGTAATGGCAGCAGACCCAAACAATGTGATTCCCAAATATGGTCTGATACTCCTTCCTGGAACTCTAGTCAGAGTAGGAGTAGAAACTATTTCCTTCTCTTCAGGAATTCTAAAGACAAAACAAGCAGCTTTTCTCCCTTTACCGGAAGATCTACAAATCTCTTCCAAATTGCTGTTTAGGGGGCAGCCTATAGCGCTCGCTACCCACCAAGTGCATTAGCTCTGGAGCATTATTTCCATACATTTTCACAGGCCACAGGTCCTGTGCCTCTGCCACCTGAATCTTTCCAGAGTTTGGGGTGGATAAAGCTGAGCAACACTGACCTTGCCAATGAAGACCTCAACCAAAATAATCTGTAGGAAGCAGCAGCTTTGACTAAGCTGTCTTGTCCTTGTCACACTGCCATGAATTCAAATCCAAACTAAATCATTAAAGAATTAGATAACCATGTCAGACATAGCAAAAATTTCTAGAAAGAAAAAAAAAAAAAAAAAAAGGAGCTATCTGTAATTCTGTTTGGGTGCTCTGTTCTCTAATAGCCTTCCTCCTGCATGAGTCTTGCTAATAGTACTGTAACAAGCAAAAGAAAGATTTGATAGTTATGAGTCCTATCTTCTTGCATAAAAAAAAAAAAAGGCGTAGCGTTGCTATGGACAAATGCATAGTAAGTATAAATCAATATACTTAGAAAGATGTAGAAAGATGAGGTCATATGACCATGCCACCAACTACCTCAACATACAAGACCAAGAGACAACGATCCTGGTCATACACATTCATGAAGAGGAGAGGAAGGAATGGATATAAAAGTGACACAGAGAAAGGTCAGGAAAGTGTTTAAAAACCGAGCACTGGTGCTGTGGCTGGTAGCAGTATTTGTAGTCGGGGTGGAGAGAGGGAGGGGGTGTCTGCACACACCTGTTCACCATTAGCCACGGGGGTCTGTGTACTTTAGGAAAAAACCTTCAAGCTGATAAACACAATAGATAAAAAAGGAAAAAGATCAAGCAACATTGGATCAAAGAACATTTTGGCTTCTTACTTTTTTGCTCTTTACAACTTGTATTAATCACTACTAAATATGTACTTGAAGAGTAATAAAAGAATCCTACGTGCAGAACTAAATTATACAGGACATAGGATTACTTAAGTGTCATTTTTTTTTTTATTACTGTAAGTGTCATTTCCAGAGACAATTAAGCACTTACAAAAGTCTCTTTTGTTTCATTTTTCTAAAAATATCAATAAACCCAAGAAGAGAAATCATATTTAGGATTTTAAGCATTTTTAAGCTTGTAGCTGTAATTACTCTGTTCTAAGGATCCAATGTAACCGCAGTAATTTGAGGTGAAAAGGAGAAAAAAAAAATTAAATTAGGCTCATTCCACCTAATCTCTCTCACTATTGCCAGGGATATGCATGATCAGTCTTTGTTAATTCTTTACTACAGAACATATCTTGAGATAGTTTTCTCAAACAAGCAAGAAGTCCTCAAGTAAAAGAGAACTGGCTTTCAAAAGCATCTTATCCAAAGCAATATGTTAAAAGATGAGAACTACAGTTAACATTTAACCCCTTGTACTGCTTCTAAACTGACACACTGCGCACTTTAAGATAAAGTGCAGCTAGAGTTTAGTCCAGGCAAGTGGCTAGAAATATTAGGCAGCAGTATCATGTCCATAAGTTTACACAGACAAAAAACACCCCTAAACTTTCAAGGCTGATTGTTTTGTGCTCTTTTGTCGGTAAGAACAATAGTGCTGGTATCCTAACGCTGAAAAAGAACCACGGGAACCATGTGTGATTTTTTTTTTTTAAATATATATATACACACATACACAGTATACATACACACATTTAAGAGATGTTTGGTTGTTTTGGTTTGGTTTTTAATTGCACTGCTTGAAATTGAAAATTTGCTTTACAGGAAAAAAAAACGCAGTTTATGATCAAATTCCATGCAATCTCTTCGTCTCAGCTGTTGAGCTCTTCTCTCATAGTACATCCAGTTTACAAGAAAGACTGCAGAACCAGAGTATTGCTATAGGAGCCAAGAACTTTTTCCTATTAGGACACTTCTCATCTTCCATAACTAAAAAGTGCACAGTTAAATAAACTTTCCATTAGTCATATTAATATAACAGACTGCCATTTTTAATTGGGTTCTCGGAAACAATTACTTGCTTACATACACACCATTTAAAAATGTTTTGCTAGTACTTGTTGGCTATACTATAATCACCACAAATATATCAATCCCAAATGACTATGTTTCTTGTAAGCTTCTTGAATCAGATTTTGAGTATATATTATATGCAATTAAACTCAATACTACATTTTGATTCTACCTGATTACTGTTTAGGTATTTTTAGTTTGTCTTTTTTTAATTAAAAAAAAAAGGAATGCCTAAAACTTTATATAAATTTTTTTAAAACTTTGGGTTTGCTATTGCAACACAGCACCCTGCAAAAAGAGTTTCACATAGTCGTGCCTGAAGATAAACTATCAATCACGTCTGTGGACCTTAAATGGCTGAACTCTGTCAGAGGCGACAGTAAAGGCCAATTTGAGTCCAGAATGCCAATGATGTTAACAGCCTCTTTGCATGATGGGATCTTCCAGCCCAGGAGGATTATCTCACACCTTAACCCAAGGTTGCCAGAAAAGCCTACAGATTTTACAAATACTACTACCAATTTGAATCAGTAACATCAGAGAACATTAATACAATACCATACTAGATTATGAAGAAATAAAGGCTAGATTCAAGCTTCGGCTGTCTTGGTCTATTTAATTCCCTGTTTGCATTTTCATCTTCTGAAAAGCATACTATACCACAGTGAGGGAATACACCAAAATTATACTACAATTATCACTAAAGTAGTTTTCCCAGCAAGCACACTGTAGTAGTCAAATATGGAAAGGCTTCCCCGCTCCCACCCTTCATGCTAGGGATGGGATGGCAACCCAAAGGGGTAAGGACAGAGGGGTACATGAAGCACAGCAGAGGACCCCTCCCAGGACGTGTCTGGGAGGAAGCCTCCCAGACATTTACAACTCCCATCACAGTTTTGGTTCCTGTGCTCTACCAAAAGAGAAACACGTAACTGTCCCAGGGAAAGGAAATACAAGAGAAGAGAACAAGTGTGCGATGTGACCGTGCTTCCTAACGCTCCCCGCCAGCGGAGAGATTGTGGCATCCTCCTCTCCCTGGGCTGCTACCAAACGAAGGCTTACTTTCAGCAGTGGAAAGGAACAGAGAGCCTCGACGTTTCCGTATTCCCCAGCAACTGCTGCTGCTTTATAACAGCCTAGCTTAGTATCAACACCACTTCCATTCGAGCTGGACAACCTTCCAACGCTTCAAGCTGAAAAAACACCCCTAAACCCCACACATTAATTTATACAATATTTAATTTGGGCTCCCTTTATTAACCACAGACAACAGTTATGTAACTAGTTACTCATTCGGTCTTGATGTAGAGTGCTTAACGCAGAAAACTTACCATCTAGCCGTTTGTGAGGACATGAAAATTACTTCAAGCTAGCTTAATTGCAAGTAGTGAAACTGTTGTGTAATGCGATTTCTATAACAAGCTCATCACAAAAACATACACCCACTCACACTTTACATTTTAAATGAAAGTATCTCTTACACAAATATAAAAGCATGAATGCTAGATGGAGGCATTGAACCTCTGAGTTGCTTTAGGAGACTTCTGTTTTAAACCTATGAATAATCATAGAATCACTTGGTTGGAAAGGACCTTTAATATCAAGTTCAACTGTGCCTAACGACCACTAAACCATGGCCCTAAGCACCTAAGGTCTTTTAAATCCCTCTGGGATGGTGACTCAACTCCCTCCCTGGGCCTGACAACCCTTTCAGTAAAGAAACATTTCCTTACATCCAGTCTAAACCTCCCCTGGCATAACTTGAGGGCATTTCCTCTTGTCCTCTTGCCTGTTTACTTGGGAGAAGGGACCCACACCCACCTCACTACAACCACCTTTCAGGTAGTTGTAGAGAACAGTAAGGTCTCCCCTCAGCCTCCTTTTCTCCAGGCTGAACAACCCCAGTTCCCTCAGCTGCCACAACCCCCCCGCCCCCCTCAGCCACAACCCCAGCCCCCTCAGCCGCTCCTCATAAGACTTGCTCTCAAGACCCTTCACCAGCTTCATTGCCCTTCTTTGGGCCCTCTCCAGCATCTCAGTGTCTTTCCTACACTGCGGTGCCCATAACTGAACCCAGCACTCAAGGCAAGGCCTCACCAGTGCCGAGTACAGGGGGATGATCACATCCCTTCTCTTGCTGGTCACACTATTCCTGATGCAGGCCAGGATGCCATTGGCTTTCTCGGCCACCTAGGCACGCTGCTCGCTCATGTTGAGTCTCAGTGTCTTTCCTACACTGCGGTGCCCATAACTGAACCCAGCACTCAAGGCAAGGCCTCACCAGTGCCGAGTACAGGGGGATGATCACATCCCTTCTCTTGCTGGTCACACTATTCCTGATGCAGGCCAGGATGCCATTGGCTTTCTCGGCCACCTAGGCACGCTGCTCGCTCATGTTGAGCCGGCTGTTGACCAACACCCCAGGTCCTTTTCTGTCTGGCAGCTTCCCAGCTGCTCCTCCCCAAGCCTGTAGCGTTCCCCGGGGTTGGTGTGGCCCAAGTGCAGGACCCGGCACTTGGGCTTGTTAACCTCATACAATTGGCCTCAGCCCACTGATCCATCCTGTCCAGGTCCCTCTGCATCATCTCCTACCCTCAAGCAGATCAACACTCCTTCCCAGCTTTGTGTCATCTGCAAACTGACTGAGGGTGCATTCAATCCCCTCATCCAGATCATCAATAAAGATATTAAACAGGAGTGG
>KL254438.1:23871-54129 GCA_000699545.1 Podiceps cristatus | reverse complement strand
TGGTTGTGCTTCCTACCTGCTCTAATATTATTCCTTAATATTTATTATTGAGGAGGTGGTGCAGCAGGTCACTAACCATATCCTCTTGGATTATGGTGGTCTTATTCCGTTCCCCATCCCTGGCTTCCAGCTCAGGGGGCTGGGTACCCAGCAACCAACTAGTCCTGCAATTAAAGACTGAGGCAAAGAAGGCGTTAAGTACCTCAGCCCTTTCTTCATCCTTAGTCAGTGTTTCCCCCTGCATCCAATAAAGGAGAAAGTCTCCCTAGTCCTCCTATTGTCGTTAATGTATTTATAGAAGCATTTTTTATTGTATTTTACAGCAACAGCCAGACTGAGTTGTAGTTGGGCTTTGTTCCTTCTAATTTTCTCTCTGCATAGCTTCACTGCGTCTTTGTAGTCAGACAGTGGCCTCTCCCCTTTTCCAAAGGCCATAACCTCTCCTTTTGTTCCTGAGTTCCAGCCAAAGCTCTCCATTCAGCCAGGCCGCCTTCCACCTCCCTGTCCGCCTTTCAGGACATGGGGATGGCCTGTTCCTGTGCCTTTAAGATTTCCTTCTTGAGGAGTTGCCCAGCCTTCCTGGACTCCTTTGTCCTTCAGGACTGCCTCCCAAGGGACTCTAACGCAGGCAACAGACTCTTTGGACATAGCTGAATAATCTCTCATGACAGGCAACCACAATATAAATTGCAAGAGTAACTGCAAAAGCCACAGCAACTTCCCAGAGTGGTGCTAAAGCATCATAAGCACATAACCAAGGGGAAAACCCTGCCTCCCCCTCCGTGAGTGCTGCAGAAATAACAGCAGAGCCATCCTGCCAAACATCCCCTGCCGCGGGATACACCCTGACGGCCGCTCAGCAGGCAGCAGAGGCTCAAGCAGCAGCAGCGTCTGAGCAGCGATGCTAGAGCACAGAGACGCGTTGATAACAGGGCATGGATAAGTTCACGTGCAAACAGCCCCATAGAAGATGCGCATTATGGACACATCCCAACACAAATGAAAGTGCATGTACTCCAGATCCTCAGCTGAAGTCATTCTACACAAAGAAAAAACTCCCTCCAGCACTTTCATAGTAACTCTGTGGCTAATTAGATTTAGATTAAGTATAGGGTGGCCCTACAAACAGCATCATCAGCACAGCTACGGAGGCAGCTACCATTAGCAAGGGGCAGAAATTTGTACGAGCATCAACGCTTCTGAGGAAAGGGTACATGGAGCCACATCCTTAATGGCAGACAATACAGCATGAGACAAATTGCTTTACAAATTTCCTGAGTTAGGATCTTCTTTCACATAAAGCTCTGGAGCATAACAGTTGAATGTAATAGGAAGTGGATGTGCTCCTGTTTTCTACGACAAGTACTAGACAGCACACCAGCACTAAGTGCCTGTAATTCACACCGATTTAAATAGCCTACGTATTTTAACTTTCCCAGGTTTTCAGTACAGAGATGGAACTTTGCACAACTGAAGACAGGCTGTCGCACCCAGGCCTGAGCAACTGCAGGCAGCTGTGCTGGGCTCCTTCCAGCTGCTCCCTTGGCTCTGCACAAGTGCCATTGCTGATAAACTCTCTCGAGAATGGTGCCAAACTCTATTTAAGCTTCAAGAGGTCATTCATTGCTAATTCTTTGGATGTACCAGAATTTCAGCCTTAACTGAAGCTTTGCTAACCTACATAAGCCCCACACTTCAGTATAATAGCTGTAAGTGACTTGATACATGGATATATTATGTTTTCATCTTGCCAGGAAAATGGTGAGTTTCACAGAGTAATTGTATTGTGAAATCACTTCTCTTCAGTACATAAACTGAAGCAAACTATGCCCAAAATACAAAGACTTAATGTTTGGTTACTAAAATTGTCATCACTGTCATGGCTATAATTGAAACATTTTTGCTAGTTTGCAAAGGCCATACATAAGATGACAGTGTCATGCTGAAAATTATTTATTATAGGTAACAACACAATACAAGAAAGTTGTAAGAAAACAGACTGACAATCATGTATTATCACCTTCTATAAGTTTTATATACCAATAAAAAGTTTTTAGGAATAAAAACATCTGAATCAAAGATGCATGATAGAATTGGCTGCTGTTAAGCACTTAAAGACCAACTATCCCACAAATGTGAAAAGATAAGTGAAAGGTCCCGTTTGGTATTTCCATCTGGGTTAAACAACCTGATATGACTTGGCTAGTATAATAAAGTTCTGTCATATTGAGATCACTCTGCTTCTGCATCACTGGGGAAAAACTCCAGTTAAGCCTTTAGGCTCCTGCCATTCAGGTGTTAGTTTTGACCCAGTTCTGGCCTCATTAAACACAAATCTCCAAACATCCTTTTTTTAGTGAAAAAGTTTCTCACGTAAGATGAAGAAATAAACTCACTCTGGTTTTCAGATCAATAAGAAATCAGCCACGCTCCATTTCAACACAGTGTGGCGACAGACAAACATTCCTAGGCTAAATCTCTTGTTGCTCTTTTACCTCAGACAAACAGGCTGCAGCAGGAAGGAGAGGCTGTGAAGGCCAACATCCAACCTGTAGGAAATATTTCCTTTATGCAGAAGCAGTTTAACACATACCCAGGAACAACATTCCTCAAGGATTTGGAGGTTAAACTTGTGCACTTCTCACATCAGCCCAGCCTAAACTGCTACCCCCAATTTGACACCACCTCCATAAAAGCACATACCAGACAGGCCGCTCTCTGTCAGGCTGACTTCAGATGTAGCAGCAAGTGCAGTCTGAAGTCCTGATCCCCAAATTGTGCAGATCAGGAACGCAGCCTGACATACAGACAGTCCTTCAACCCATGCCGTCAGTCATCATCCCATTTTCTTCATGTGAGACAAGGGCAAGAGTTTTTCTGTGATTTAAACACTACAGTGTCCACCAGTTTTGCTGAAGCTAAGCAGCTCATTTTGTCATTTTACCTTCTACTGCATTATTCTCCATGAACATTATTGTACGCAGAACTTCATTTATCTATTTTTTTAAAGACCATAATTTCTTCCAACATGAAATATGTAACATCAAATGATGCAACTGCTTTGGTCCTCACAAGTGCCCTCTGAACTACAAAAAACTGGGTACAGACAGCAAGGGGGCTGATGTCTAGTATGTTATGTTTGGAGAAAAATTATTCAGTTAAAACAGAGAGGATGCAAAAAGAGCACTCAAGCTAGAGCACATCACGTTCTGTGATCCATGAACATTTACACACACAATTCACAATAATATAATACTCCCTACAGGTTTGTTTCTCCAATTACCAGGCAAATTTTTGAAACAAAGTGCTGGCAACCCTCGAAGCCTACATGCTCAGTTGTTGTTCATTTTTCTACCAAGTCATTTTTGCTTTATTACTTATTCTACTGCAGTACCAAAAGCAACCACTACATAACTCCAAATTATACCCGGAAGAGTGCCAAAACTCCCAGCTTCACCTGACAGCATCCATTGTAGTCCAGGACCCATTTAAAAAATCCAGCATAGTCCAGGACCAATTTAAAACAACCAACCAACCACACAAACCAACACCACAAACAAAAAAACCCCAACCACCTCAAAAGCCGCCACATGCACATAAACACAGAATCACACAGTTAAATTGTGATTAACACCACTACAAGCCAGTTTGGTTACACTATTACACAATCTCTATTATGTGATCTATTTTCACATTTTATTTCTTCAAAGCTCTCACTATTAAACATCTAAAAGAAGCCCCAACATCACCTACAGGCTCTTGAACTCGGGAAGCCAGAGACTTATTTAGAATGAGGGATTTTGGAGCACCCTGTCACAAAATCCAAGAAATTTAGAGTGAAGGAACCAACATAGTTGGGCCAGTTTAATTACCATCCATATGCAGGTGTATCACAGCATTTAGTTTTTCCTGTCCTCCCAAATAGGAGTCTCCTCTGAGACTGAAGTACTGCTGTCTTCACTGCCACACGCTCCTTGTGATTGTTCTGGTATTTGCTCTATGAGGCTCCCCATAAGTAGCATCAAGCATTAGCCTGAAGACAACTAACCCAGCCAGGTGTAAATGTAAATATTTTCCTGCTAGCTTAGTGAACTGAATCAAGTCAAGACCCATCAGAAGGAACACAGTGGTGGGCATAGAACCATAGCGCTGGGACCAAGACAGAATCCAAGGATCATGGTAACTTGCCTTTAACAGCAACATGTTGCCCATCCACTCACCCACACTGCATAGCTTCACTCACAGATTTAAACCACTGCTTAAAATGAACTGACCAGTACTATTTCAAGCTTACTACAGGGTTAGGGAAAAAAAAAAATATGTAGTTATATTATTTGTTCGGATGTCAATGGTTCTCTCACATCCCTTAGAAATGTATTTCTTTTAAAATGAAAAGACAAGTTCAGGAAAGTGATTTTTCAAAGAACAAACAAGTAGATTGCTTAAAGAAAAGCACTGCACAGACACAAAGCATACAGGATTCTCAATTTAATCCATATTGGAACTTTAATTCTTAATTCTGCGGTATCTTTCCCATTAAAAAGTCAACGGCATTCCAGTAAAATGTGTCTTTTCAACTTGGATATGGTAGGCTTTAAAGCTATGCATTTCAAAGTTGAGTAGAGATCAAAATATCCGATTAAGAGACATCAATTAAGTAATGCCCTTGGAGTAGTTTCAGCAAACAAAATTTGAGAGAGAGAACAAACACCAGATGCCCAATAACAGACATGAACACTTGACCAACACCTTGTACTCCTGGCTAGAATAAGCACTACCTCTATTCCGCCACAGCTGCCAGCGTTTTCTGAATGCATAATGCAGTCAGCTGTTTCAGTGATATCTGAGGCCCTGCAAAAAAAGCACTTCTTAATCCCAATCGCTGTGAGATGTCGTTGTAAATCCAAAGAACATCTGCCTCAGTGCTAGCTGAACAGATATAAAGTTTCATTTTGGTGTGAGGTGATGTCAGTTTACAATCTGGTTTTGGCTTCACCTGTTTTTCTTTAGGAAATAATTACCATATTAAGATTATGAATTGCCAAAACATTTGCATAAATTAACAATAAACTTTAGGAGAACACACATGCCAAAACTAAACTTGGCAATTATACGGTTCCACTGTGTTGCAGGAGTAAGATTTTGATTGAGACATGAAAAAAGACACAAATGATTAAAGATAAAGATCACAAAGGCATTCTTAGTAGTCAGACTAAATCCCAGATAGTACCTCAAAATTCCACCTACAGTGGTGAAGCACTTGATTTATAACAAGTTAAAATAATTTTCCATGCAGTATTTGAAATGACAGCTCTCCAGATCCTCTAAGGCTAACTCTGTTTTATTCCCCACAATATAGAACCTGAAGTTAATTTTTATAGACAAAACCATGACATTTTATATCACTTAATCTTTAGATGGCAAACCAGTATCTTCAAATGAAAAAACGAGCAACACTTTAAATGGTGTAATCAGAGAATTCAAATCCAAGCTCAGTCCCAAAGAACACACTTGGTAACTGCAACCTCATTTCAGTTTAGCGATTGCCTTCTGGAACTGTGCTTATACAACAGATGATGTAGATTTGCAAGTAGAAATTGCAGTAGAATTGCAGCAAAACAGTAGAATTGCAGCAAACAGAAATTCTGGAACTGTGCTTATACAACAGATGATGTCCAAAAATGAAGCAGCAGCCTAACACAGTAGAATTGCAGCAAACAGAATCCAGAGTCTTTACCCAAACCAATATAAAAATAATTCAGGTTATCCTATTATTCCAGGAGGACAGCTATTGAGATTATGAACAACCTTTTCTAGAGTCTAAGAAGGTGTTAAGTAGATGCTCTGAGTGAACTACTCAAGCAACAAGGCTGCACTTCACTAGATAACCTCTTAGAGATGCTAATTTTCACAGTACCTAAAGGTTTTCTTCTTAGCTCCTGCCCTTGAGACAACAGTCACTACAGGCAATACTATCATGGCAGTTCAGGTAAGTGGCTAGTGACAGCAGTGTTTCAGCACAGCAACTGCTATAATGATGCTTCAGACCTCAAACAACTTTTCACTGGATAGAAGTCACAGTCACATGTTAGGCTGCAAGGACAACAGAGCCCAGCTCTGCCTGAAAATATAGAGAAGTCTCCAAATATTTTCAACAAAGTTTTTCCATGTGGTATCTCTCACCTAACAACCACCGTGCGGTAAAGCTGCAATTGCGCAGTACCAACCAGTTGCAAACTCATCAAGCATCTCTGGTCTTTCACAAATCAGCTTTCATAAAGTCACCAAATCGAAGACTATTAAGGTTTCAGTCATACAGACTTGCCATACTACCAATCTTCCTCCCTGTTAGCTCAGAGACATTACAGATCTACGTTCCTTTAGCTTCCCCAAAACCTCATTATTTTTTCAATCCAGACCAACACCTGTCTTGCCCTCTGCCTAAGAAAGCTTTATCTACAACATTAAATACCTTCACTGTTATCAAAGGATGAGAGGGGCCAAAAAGGAAAAAGTAGTCCTACTTGTACAAAAATCACTGAGAGTTATTGCCACTGCCATGAAGAGATGCAATTGATGTCCCACAATAGGCCTAAAGAGAAAGCGAGCAGCTCTCTTTCTAGAGAGACAGACATTGAAAGAGAAGACCAATAAAAGACAGATTAAAATCTGGAGAATGCCTTTGAAGGTCTTTAGAACCTAAATCCACAGGAGCAGGATCTGTTATTTGAGAAGTTGAAATCAGGTGCTCCCTCTGGGAACACCCTGCCTTGAGCAAGGTTCAGAATTCACAAATTCAAATCCAATCAAGCAGGCAGGGAAGAACTTTTCTAGAACGATTAATTAGTATTAAACCTCAATCTTGCTGAAACTTGCACAATCCCATTAGAAAAATTTCCATTCTGTGATCACTTAATGGATAGTAACTTTTACAGTGTCATTCAGCTGTTTTAAGCCCAGTTATGTTCAAATGTGGTTTTGAGTTTTGGTTTTGGTTTGTTTGGGTTTGGTTTTTTTTCATTTTCTTCTTTTTCACTACAGTCTTTAAGACTGTCCTATGTTTTCTAAGACAAAAAAAGGACTCAAGTGTAAATGTACAAAACTTATACAGTGTAATATATTTGTTAGAACAAATGAAATTTTAACCTCTTCAAACAAACAAAAATAGAGAAAACAAAAATCCCAACCACCAACCCCTGACAAATCTTTTTCCATAAAGACATGAACTGAGGTTAAACATTATATCCTTCAATCCTATTTATTAAATTCTGTCAGATTAGTCCTTCAAATAAAATTTAAAAAACGAAGAAGTATCATGAAATAACTATTCCAAGTAAAACAGGTGCAATAGTTAAGCCTGCTTTGTCTCCTGTTAAAGTCTCATACTTCCTGACCTTATGAGCCCTGCATCACTGAAGTGTTTTGCCTTATCAACTTCTCGGTATGTCCTACCATCTAACGTATGCTGATGTCTACCTGCTTTCCACTATTCCATCCCTACTCCATCATACATTTGGGGTCTTTTTGAAGCGGTACCATTGCTTTGCTACATGACCTTTGTCAACTTTTTTTATGCAAAGATAATATTTGCTTCATTTGATGATGTGTAACAAAGATACTGAATTGCATGGCGCATTTTCAGACAGAGTCAAAGGCCAAAAAGAACTACAGCTGTTAACTTCCATTTTAAATATGCTGCTAAAAGAAAAAAAAAAAAATCCACAATTCACAATAAAGTTACTTGGTCTGAGGCTAAAATATAAACTTCAGAGAGGCCTACACTATACACACAACTCCCCCCACCCTCAAGTACTACACAGAAACATAGATACGGTTCTTTTTTCTTTTTAATTATTATTTTGACATATTCACAAGTGAGGAAAGATTTCCATGTGCAACTCAAGTTCACAGCAGAATACAGTATTGATCAAAACAGTGTATCTTTTTAGAATTCAAAAAGGAATACTTATTTTAAAATTCAGCTGGTGCTTTCAAAAGAATAAAGTGTTTTCAGTTTCCTGATACAGCTGCTCTTCAGCCCAAAGCAACAAGACCTAATCTTCCCACAAACTGGGCTGTCCTTTCCACATAAGAGGAGGAAGTCTCTTACATCTCTACAAGCCACTATGGGTTCCATGTAGTCTATTGAGGTTTAGGCTGAAAATTCGATTAAATTTTTGCAAGTATTTCAACACTTCTAAAAATCTGTGGAGCACAGCTATAAAGAGTACTCCAAAACACAGAGTATTTGAACAACACTAGCCAATAGCAGCTCACAGCAAGTGCACAGGAAAACAAAACTGAATGAACTGCAGGTGTCTCAGTTTGCAAATTTAGTTCAGCTCCACTGTGGAGATTCTCATCCTCCTCAGACATGAAACTGGGCAAAACTAAGGACACTTCTAGTTCTGAATGAGAAGCATATGCACAACAGTTTACCTTACTTGTGATAAACAAATGGGGAAAGAATGAAAATACCCGTGTGAACTATAGCAAAAGAAATAGCCTATGAGACTAATAAAAAGTGAAGATCCTTTTCCAGTTTCAGTGTAACCTTCAGACAAGACAACATGAAGCATATGGAAGCTGACAGCAATGCTACTAACAAACTGCCATTCGAAACGGGCCTGAAAAAAACAAGGAATTATGACCTACTTTCAAAAATAAGTATTTAATGTTTCCCAGTGTGCCAGCTTAACAACTCAATAAGATACTTTTGTGTTCAGTATAGTACCATTTGAAAGGCTTCTCTCTAAAGTATATCCTATAATCCTGAAAAAAACATGTGAAACCAGTCAATCTGATTCCTGTCTTCCAAGAAGCGTAAGGTTTCTCAGATAAACATGGAATTTTGAAAAAAAAGCATACATAGTTGAGTGCTGGAATTCAAAATTAAGTTAATCCTAAAATAAACTGGCTGTGAAAACACACCTTCAGACACTCAGCCCCAAGGTCTGCTCTGCCTAATAGCCTTTCATGAAGGTTTAGCCAACTTGGTTCATGGGTTATTCTTACAACACTCCACCTTGCAGACAGAACTTCAGTTTTCCCTCTGCACAGATGTAACAGACTAAAAGTAGTCAACTCAAACAATTAAAGTTTTAACTGTAATAGAGAGGAATGGATAAATATATCCCTTTATCTAGAATACAAAGAAGTTATCCTTGCATCTTACCAATAATAGAACCAGTTATCTCATAGCAGTACCTTAACTCTTGCGGTTTTTCCTTTCACTGCCTGCTTCATCAGATAAAATGCTGTTCACATTGCTTGGGCATCGTAACTTGAAATCTACTATAGCTCTTGCCATCAGCAAAAACCAGTAAGAAAGACTATTCAGTCATTGTTGTGAACTACTACTAGTTCCTTTTTCAGATTAAAATACTATGAAAGAACATGGTATTTTTTAGGTTGGGGGCAGTTGTAGAACTGTTCAGCTAGTTTTATGTAACATAATTCACAGTTTTCTGTGACATCTAGCCAAATCTTCTTATCTTGCAGGAGAATGTGACATGGAATACTACAGACATGAAAATAATACCCGTAGTTTTGAGAAATGGATAATCTCTAGATAGACCTACAATTCAGAGAATCTGTACTGATCTAGGACTTTACCCAACAGATTAACAGAAGAAATATTAAAGAATTAATCCAACAAATAGCTAGCAAATCCATTCTAAAAGCATATCAAAATCATACATTACTTATGCAAGCAACTATCCTACCAATTAATTCACACAACTTGAACAGGAAAACAACTAATACATATATGCTATAACTGTCTGGGGCTTTTTTGGTGAATCAGATTGTGGGTGCACACATGAAGTAGGTCAACTGTAAAACTATCTTGTTGCTTAAAAACAACAAAAAACCCACCACAACAAAGAAAAACCTAAACTGTTGTGGTGGTGTTTTGTTATTATAAATTGTCTTTTTCTATACTGTCAGCCAAAGGAGTTTTGGACACCATGAATATAAAATCCCTGAAGAGTCAAACACTGAAAATTTGACCTAATTGTGTCACTGGCCTGCTGTGACACTGTGGCCACCAAGCCTTCTACATAGTTGGACAAAACGAATGTTACCAGTACACTCTACCAAAGCAATTAAGGTTTATCTGCTACTGTGATCATACCGCAGGGAGATGATACCTTCCCTACTTCTGCAACCAAAAGAAATTTCAGAACCGCATTACCATGATTATTGCACTTGGGGATTTGCCACAATGAATCCTGTTGCTAAGGGAAGCAACTTCAACCTGAAATTTAAGTTACAGGAGAGGCTCTACTGGGCTCTGCTCCTCAGTGGGACCCTGTCTGCTCTTGCTCCCCTTGAGCTGAGGCAGGAAGACTATTCCCTTGCATAAAGGGTAGAACAACAGGTAGTCTAATCCTACCCAAGGTGTTACATTAGTGTTAAAGCTACTCTGTGAAGCGTTGCTTAAGTTCTCTATTACACCTGCAGTGCTGGGTCACATTTTCTAGCCAGGGGACTGCTGTTTGCATATGAAGATACAGGCCTAGAAGCTGTTAATATTCTGTTGCCTCCATTTGATGAAAAGGCCTGGAAAAGATATCACACACAAATGATACATCGTGTGCTCACACATGAATGGCCTTTTCTATCACCCTGGTCCCCCAAAATACCACTACCCTTCATAAAGAAAAGCATAACACAAGTGTTCACAGTATTAACAGTGATATCATTGATCATTTTTACTGCATCCCACCTCCTCCTCCCTTTACTTTCCTCTGTTGTCAACACTCGAATCGTAAGCTTTTCAATATTTCAGGTTAGTCTCGCCTTTACAGATAGGCTTACCTTGGGGTACAAAGATAAAAATGGGACTTGCAAAGTTTTCAGCTCTTCAGAGTGAAGTAAGTTTGACAGATTTCACAGAAATCTTTATTTCATTCATATCCATAAGACAGCTAATACAGAATACCAATGGGAGCACTACTGCCAATATAAGAAAGAATCTGAGACCCAGAGTTCAGCGGAAATTAAAGGGATAAGATGCATGGACCAGAAATAAAATGAAATCCAGCTTGAATGCATGTAGGAACACACACCTGTAGGAAAAGAGCCCAAAATGTGAATGTACTTGGTAAGAGCTACTACCTAAATATTAAGAATGACAGAAATTCAAATACAAGTGTTAAGTGTGCTGCGCTATTATGGAAGCTGAATGATTTGTGTAATAAGTAAATGGGACATTTGGCAGTCTTTGGGGCTGTAACAACAGTACAAGTTTCCTCTCATGCTCCTTAAAACAGTTCTCTACCCTGTAGAAATAATTTTCATCCATTCATAAAACATTCGGTTTTATTCATTTTACTGCTTTTCTTCTACTGTTAAAGAGGATCTTTTCACTTTATCTCCCTCTTCTCCTGGTCCAAAATACATTGCTTTTTTTTCTCAAGGGATACACACTTTCTCTTAAAAGATCGTCAGCCCATCAGAGCTGGTGGGAATTATTTTGAAAATCATCATGACCTTCAATAAGACAACAATACAGGAGAGAGAAATAGAACATCCATGAATGAGTTGTAGATGATTATCCAGTGACTCACGGGAGTATAACCGGACAGAAAAGCCAAATTCAAACATTTCGAAAGAGGAGTGTTTGAACTTTATGACCAGACATTTACCTTAGGGAAAAAAAAAAGTCTCGTAATTATATTCAAGTATTTTATATTTAATTATTATAAAAATTGTACAGAAATGACCTGAAAATTCTACCTAAAATATCCATGAGCTATTTTTGAGACTTTTTCCACCTTTTTTCATACAATCTTAAGTTTTATTAAGAATATATTGACCACCGTATATGATGGATTTTAAGGTGCTCTTTAAAGATGCTCTTTTTATCTTGAAAAAATCCTTAGTGTGAAAAGTATTCAAAATTTAGTGACATTGGACTATATGAGCCTCCACTATCACCACATGAAAATTGCCTTTTATTTTCTGGAGACATCATTGGATAAGCAGCCCAAAGTTCTAGGCAAGTGGACTTCCCCTACTTCCCCTCCAAAAGTGGAAAATAATCAGACCCATTGAAAACACACAGCACAACACTCCAAAAAAACCAAACACACACACCCAATGAAAGGTAAAGTACTTGTGCTAAAACATGCTTGGCACACATACAAAAGAATCCGAAGACTTAAGAAACTAAAAGGGAAAGAACATATTTGACCAGAAGGCTTAAGTTTTGTAATTATCATTTAAAAAAAAAACATCTGTGTGCAAAGTACTAACTGATGAAGAGAATTACAGCAGTACAGTTCACTGTATGGTTCCAAAAAGCTTTAAATTCCTGGTGCCATGCCACTGCTGTCACATTGTAATACAAAAGCCAGTCTTACAAGAAAACCACTAGAAAGAACAGAAAACCTTTTGAAAACTATAAGTGCTATAAAAACTATAAGAGATGTGTGAGTGCAGATAAATAAGCCATTTGAAATCATCTTCATTTTTCTTAGGATGACATCATCTTGCCCCTGGCCCCAGGTTGTGATTTTACTAGACTGAAATGATACTCATTGAAAAGCTTCAAAGCTACTTTGAGAAACAAGCCTAAAAAGAAAATTCAAAATGGTTATTTCAAGTCTTCTTCACAGATGCCTCTAACTCTGGAAAATCTGCATGCCTGCTTCTTAAATGCATTGTCTGGAGTCCCATACAAGTCTGCTGCAGTTAACAAAAATAGGAAATCAAACCTTCATTTTTCATCTCTCATGAAGGCTGCATTCAGAGAGACAAGAAAAAAAGGAAATAAAAAGAAATCAGTTTTAACACTTCTGCAATGACTTGTTCCAAAACACGCATTTAGACTACATTTGCTTGAGAATACAAGTTTCTCTTTTACATTAGAAGCTGTATTTATACAGTTACGCTGCTTATAAACCCAATGATTAAGTGATAAACTGCCTACTACGCCTAGTTTTACACTGACATCAATCTCTGAAAACCCTTAAAAAAAAAATCCAAAGAGGGTGCAATAAGAAGTACAAAACCTTAAGGTACACTGAGAAATACGATCGTTTATTCTTCAACCTAGCCAGGTTTTTCAGCTGACGACTCCATACTCGCTTTTGTCACAAGATAACAGTCTATAGTATACAAACATCTGTGTCAAATATATCCCTTGCAATTCTTCAGTGACTCTGGAATTACACCAAGGATGAATTTGATTTCAGCCTTCAAGTTTGGGATCAAGTTACACTCTGTGCACGCAGTACAATCACCGTCACGGCACAGGCTGCTATTTTGTTGTAAATTTTCTTCTAGGATGGAGACAGAAAGACACGATAATCTTATAATACTGTTAGCTATTCTACATTTTACAATACATAAACCAATTTTCTTCCTTTCATAACTTCCATTGATATAAAAGCAAGATTTCTACTAGACTTACATGAAAGCCACAATGTACTGAAAACTAAGCCAGTGAACTTTAAGGCTGTGCATACCACCTACCAAAATAAACTACTCCTCCTCAGTGAGTTGCCTGTAATATATATCCCTTATTACAGGGTTACTGCCACCCCATCCAGCAAGACACCAGCAGTGTTTGCATCTTTCCAGCTGTGCAATGCTGAGGAAGGTAATTTGAATTTATAGAAGTTTGTATGTCAGAAATTAAGAAATTGAACAGTTAGAAAAGTTGAACTGAGACTTAGCATAGCTGAGACAGACAGAAATCATCCTAAACCTTTCTAGAATTAAAATTGACAGAAGAAAACAACAACAACAACAAAAAAAAAAAAAAAAAAGAGTGGTTCTTATACAGGTGGTCTCTTTTTTTTTGAAAAACCTGAATTTTAAGTTATATTTATGGACAGGAACCAAGTAGTAATTCCTCTAGAGGTTTGAACCTCTGTTCTGACAAGATTTACATAATTTAAGCTCCCTTTGGCTATGACTTCAAATCTAAATAGAACATTTCAGAAGTGTGACAATACCGCGCAGTACAAGCTGTCACTGTAATAAAGATAACTACTTTCACTGGTTGAACAGAAGAATCTTAGGCAATTAAAAAGCTTCAGGGAAGGCTTTTTGTTGGGGGGAGGTGGAGGTAGCATTTGTTGTATTTTTTTGGGGTTGATTTTTTTGGTGGGTGTTTTTGGTTTGGGATTTTTTAAAAAAAGGGGGGGGTGTTTGGTTGGTTTGATTGTTTTGTGTTTGGTGGTTTGTTTGTTTGGTTTTTTTTTTAAAAAAAAAAAAAAAAAAAAAAAAAGACATTTTAACCAAGTGACTACCGTAAGGTTTCACAGTCAGATTTCCTCTAATATATGATTTTCCCCGTAGGGGTAGTTTAATATAAGTCTTAAACCAGACCTGAAATCCTCAAGTGTCATTAGAAGCTGTAGCCAGATTTTAAAAGGTTATCTTATTGACTTGCCTTATAGAAAGTTTCCAGTTCCAAAATCTAAGCTTAAATATTAATAAGAGAATTTGAGCACTATGCAGTTGCAGTTTTCAGTCAGCATGCAGTTTCCAGTCTCTGTACTGCCACATTTCCTGTGTCTGGTTCTGAACAGCACATAGGGCTCCAGATTTAATTCCCACAGCCAACAACACACACAGCAGCGAGCAAGTATAAAATACAGATATTCTTCCTTGCAATACTTCCATGTCATCTGAGCAAAGAGCAGCATCGAAGA
This sequence comes from Podiceps cristatus, assembly GCA_000699545.1. Classification (NCBI taxonomy): domain Eukaryota; kingdom Metazoa; phylum Chordata; class Aves; order Podicipediformes; family Podicipedidae; genus Podiceps; species Podiceps cristatus. The sequence goes on along the minus strand of KL254438.1, from coordinate 39,460 downwards.
GAAGACATTTCGTAGGCCTCTGTGAAGTCGAACAGCAGGTGGTAGAGAACTTGATTATCCACAGATGGACAACTCCAGCTTTTCATCCTTCTTCTGTATCACTCAAGGCAGCACCACCATAACCTTCTCACAGCACTAATATTTTAGCCATATGACCAGTCACAGCAGGTCATACATACTACAGCTGAAAATCGTGACACCTCGGATTAACCACAGAGGGTAATTGCTACCTTAACTGATACAAAACATCTGTAAGTTCCAAAGATCCACCTTAGTTTAAAACCTTCCAGAGAATTGAGAAAGGTGACCAAGAAGTATCTCTAAGCCTACGTTACACTTAGCTGTACTTAACACAAACTTGCCATTTTAATAACAGAAAAGGCACGTGGTTTGCCAAGCTTGATGACAATTTGTGGGGTTCGTATACTCTTAACCCAAAAGGTATAACAGCAGACTGAACCACATCTCCAAATGACAAAGGTACAGGCAAACATGTTGAAAAATTGAAGCTTACAAGATTTCACATGTTTTGACACAAGTTTATGCCACACCTTCCTAAAAGGTAAAGGGAGGGACGGGGGGGGGACACAAAGAACACCTCCACCTGCTTTCTAGTAAGCAGTATTTTCATTTGGAGTTGGGAATCTATTCCCACTATTTCACATGAGAAAACCCTGCATTCCATTACAGTCAAAATAGCTTGATTTTATTTTTTTTTAATTAAGAATCTCAACTAATACAGCTCTGATCTACTGGTTTTGTCTTCCTGAATAATCTCTTTATTTTAACAGATCTCTCTCATTCATACAAATATGCAACAGTATTACAACCTTTCAACAAGAATGGTTTTAATCAGCTGCTAAACAGGTGGCCAATCCTGTCACCTGCAGGCAACAACCACTTTAATCACCTCATAACAGGTATTCTTAATTCACATAATTGTGAATTCTATGGCCATTTTACCTTAATCATTCATGTTACAGTCAACAGAAAACCCACAACTCAATGAAGGGTTACCAGCAAAATTAAAAATTCCCATATGTTAAACACTGCAATTTTAATACCCAAGGAAGTAAATACTAGAAAAAAATGGATTTTTCATTTAAAGATTTAATTTAAAGATTAAAGATGAACTGATACAGTTCAAAGGACACACTACTTGACGTTGCCAACAGTGCAGAGGAATCTGCAATCAAAACTGGATCAACAGCTTCAGAAAAACAATTTCCAAAGCATTCATTGATACTATATATATACTGCATTTCAAAGGCCATCATGGTATGCATTCACGCTCAACATTATTCAGCCTCTGTCTCCATGGAAGTTGAGGGCAGACAAGCAGAACACGAGGGTTACTGCCCCATGAACATATTCCTGACCGGTATTGCCTCTTTCAAATCAGTAAGGTCCTTGTGTACCATTTCACAGCGAACTTGCAGTTACATACAAACAGAAAAGACCTTTCTCTCACAGCCTCTGCCACTGCTTCTAATGACTTAATCTCACACTTGATTAGCTCATGTTAAGTCTGACCTTAAGAAAAGCCTGGTGACAGAGGAAAATGGAAGACAACCTGGTCTAAATCAACAGCCACAATTTTTCCTCATGCTCCTGCTTCTCATTAGCTCACCACCTCTGAAACAAAGATTATTGTACTAGTTATGACTATAGTGTTGGCAGAGCATGGATTCAAGAACATGTCTGGTATACCCCATAACTCAAACTTTGCATATTCATGTGGCAGCACAGTCAAGCTTTTTCTCCCTTACCACGTGTTGTCCTGGAGCGTCCTCAAAATCTACACTTCAGCATATTTGTGAATCCAAACAGACTCAAGCCAGGTGATTTGCTCAAAATGGAGCAGTCGGACACACGGAAGGGCTAACTCAACAGCCGACTCTGCCAACAGAAACCTTGCTCGGGGTTTTTGAGGCTCTCCTGACTGATGGTGTTGGTCTTCAAAACAAGAGCCCCAGAAAAACAGAAAGACTTGAAATAGCAATTTCCCTATAGTTAAAAACCCTGAAATGCATTCAGCCAGTAATATCCTTAAAACCACTCATGATATATAAAGCTACTGGCAATTTGGCATTATTCCACAATTAAATAATTTACATTTCTTGTCTCATTTGGAATATTATATTCCTACCGTGTTTAATGAATGAAATGTCTCAAAAGAAGTGACTGCCTGTCTGTCTTTGAAAGCTCTCAGACAGCTGAAGTTTTTCTTTCTAGTCATCTATTTTGTAACTTTGATCTGGGCAATAACAACAATCATAACGTAAATGTAGCTCTGTAGACCACAAAAACATTCTTTAATAACCGTCTCAGTCATCTGGCATGTGTTTCTGAAGAGCTTTGGGGGGTGATTTAATAGTTTTTTAATAACAGGAAAGTTGACATTATGAAGTACTTTATGTTTTGCTCTCTTCTGTATAGCAATTCTAATTTTCATTTCTGTTATTCCATTTCCACCATAATTTTCAAGTGTTGCACAAAACTGCATTACAGGAAAGCTAAAATAGCAAATATCAGTGCCTGGCATCAGGGACCTACTGTTTAGATCACAGACAGTCACATCTAGACTCACAAAAGCAATACTTAAGATACATTAGGGAGCTACATATTTATTTAGCAAACACAGGTTGAAAACAGAGACTAACTTTCAGCAAGCAACACCATATACTAACTTTAAAATTACAGTGTGCTACACTGATATAAAAACCAAATAATATAAAGATAACTATAAAAAAATACCCCACAGTCTATGACAATGATCTAATACATTACTGGTGTTTAAATTGTACTACAGACCCCTGAGTATGATCAGAAGAGTTTCAATGATTCCTGGTCTCAGTAGCAAGCCACATATATATGCTGTTCAAGACTCAAAACTGTTTCAAGTCTCTAACTTGGATGCACAATAGATGTACATCAGCAAGTTAAAGCCCAATTTAAATACAATTTCTTCCAACCAAGCCTTGTGAGAAGCCTCAGTATCCCAAAGTATTTCTCAGGGCTGAACTACAAGATGAGTTAGAAATCCTCTGCTTCTGTTTCTCTTGACCTTAAATAGGGTTTTGTGAAGAACAACATTGAAAGCAGCATCTAGTCTGTTCTTTTCAGCCCCAAGACTAGCAGTGGGATACATATGTGAAATGGCATCTAACCAAAGATAACAATACAGTTTCACCACATACTGCTATACTAGATAAATATATCATAATTTTTAAAGATAATAGGGAAGAAAACAAAGCTTCCTTATTGTGAAGTTACTCTTTTGAACTCTCCACTAATAGAGGTAGAAAGAAACACAGTATTTTATGCATAAGGGAATCCTTTCTTTAAAATAGAAATACACATGTAAAGTAACTGCAAGAAATTCACCATTGATGAAGGAAAAATATACACAGGTCTTAATAAGATAGATGAGATCACTTCAGAAAAAATAGACTTGTATCCCATTTTGGAAGGCTATCAAAGAGAAAATAGAAAAAAAAACCTTCTGGGTACTGCATACAGGGAAAAAGTATTTTCATAGTCACAGAAGTTACACAAAGTAACTTCTTAGGAAGGACAGGCAGGGAAGACAAAGAGGGAGTGTCACCCCCTATGTCAATGACCAGATGGAGTCCATGGAGCTGGACGTGGGGATGGATGAGGAGCCCACTGAGAGCTTATGGGTCAGGATTTAAGGCAGGGCAGAGGCAGGTAACATTAGAGTGAGGAGTCTGCTACAGGCCACCCGACCAGGAAGATTGAGAGGATGAAGCCCTCTATAGACAGATAGGAACAGCCTCACATTCACAAGCCCTGGTCCTCATGGAGGACTTAAACCACCCCAATATCTCTTGGAGGGACAACACAGCAGAGCATAAGCAGGCCAAGAGTCTCCTAGAATGTGTTGATAACTTCCTTCTCTAAGTGACAGAGGACCCAACGAGGAGAGATGCTGTGCTGGACCTTGTTCCCACCAGCAAGGAGAGGCTGGTGAGGAATGTGAAGCTCAAGGGCAGCCTTGGTTGCAATAACCACAAAATAGCATGGAAATTTAAAAGGCAGTTTTGTTGCATTCAGCAGCACTGGGCCTTAAGGGAAGTCAAAGTAAAATAAGTGAGCTTTGGTTCATTTTCACAGAATCATAGAACAGTTTGGGTTGGAAGAGACCTTTAAGATGACGTAGTTCCAACCCCCTTACCACAGGCAGGGACACCTCTCACTAGACCAGGCTGCTCAAAGCCCCATTCAACCTGGGCTTGAACACTTCCAGGGATGGGGCATCCAGAGCTTCCCTGGGGAACCGATTCCAGTGCCTCGTCACACTCAGAATGAAGCATTTCTTCCTTAGATCTCATCTTAATCTACCCTCTTTCAGTTTAAAGCCATTACTCCTCCTATCACTACACACCCTTGTAAAAAGTAAGTAAATTCACCCACCATTGGACAAGTAATTTTGAAACAGCATTTTTTCCTACTAGAATATAGCTTTCATTCTACTCAAGTTATTCATTCTCTCACTTTAGCAGAGATTTAATTAGAGGAATAGAAGATGGATATTTTGGGGGGTTGGGAGACTTAATTAAAACCATCAAGTACACAGTAGACAGTAAAAACTCGTAATTACTGCATATCTTGGTGACTTGGTTGGAACTGATCACCAAAGTTAGGGCTACTGGAGATTTTCATTACAGTTAGAATTATTAGTCTTTCATCCACAAAAGGAAAGCAAGGGGCACTGCTCTGCCAGGCTGCGTCGCTCAGCCAAGTGTCACGGGGAGAAGAAGGACTGCTATTTCATTGGAGCATTCATTCGGGCAGAAGTCTCTTCATGCACCAGGTTTTGCTGGTTTATTATTAAATCTGAAAGAAATGGCCCTGGGATCAGCAATTCATTTCTATATGCCAGTGTATTATTTGATTTGTACGTGTAGATTTCCAGGAGTGATTTCGCAGCTATTGTCAAAGCCATTAGAAACCATCTTTCTTCACTACAGTGTAGGTCTATTAGCACAGCAATATTCTTATGAATTCAGACAGCCAAATCATGTGGAGAGCTCATTCCTAACACTAGCTATATTATTTCTATTATCTCTTTCTAAAAAGAAAAAAATATCTCATTGCATCTTAGCTAAATCTGTAACTACCAGGACTGCTCTCCATTTCTTTTTTAAATGTTTCTATCCATTTTTCACATGCAGAGCCCACAAATGTAATTATCAATATCCTTTTAGAGTATCCTGAAGAAAACAAGCCTGCTTGTACATTGAGAACTTGAGCATAATGAATTAAAATACTGTCCCTCTTAATATTCCAGTGTTAGCTGGAAGTTTAGAGAAGAGTCCCCCAAGAACAGACTGGGATGCCTAATCTGTACCTGGGAAACTGCTACCTGGGCAGTTTTTCCATTTCCACCTGGTCATTTTTAGAATCTCCCTTTAGTTCTAAAATAGATCGCTTCCAGAAGAAAAAGGAGAAAAAAAAAATCTCTGAAGGTAAAATTGATCAGGCTTCAAAATAATCTAGCTACTACAAAATTTTTGGCCAATACTTTTCCATATTACAGTCCAGTGAACATTACAGAAAACATACACAGATACATTCATGTATTTGCAGAATCCTTAATCACCTCTCCTCAATCCTTCCCACAGCCCTCAAAGAGGCTTCATTCAACACATTCTGCTCTTCTTTTCATCTATTCTACTGTAAAAAAAAAAAAAAAAATGCAGGACCCCATCATCACATATATGTATTTTAAAGTGAAACTCATTAGCTTCACTGAAGCCATAGGAATTACTTGGCTACAATCCCAGTGTAGCACAGAAAGTAGCTGGGTGTAAAGGCCTGGAGGAGCACTAGGCAAACTAGGCTTTCCGTTGATCGGGTCTGTAGAGCGGGGAGCTGGTAGCGTCGCCTTGATCAGAGCTACACAACTCCACAGACAGTTAAACACTGCTGCATAAAATGGCACAGAATGTTGGTGGGAGACACACAAAAGCAAAGCCCTACCTTTGAAACAAATCACTCCTTCGCTCCCCAACACATCACCTCAGTTACCTGAGGGAGGAAAGGCTGATACAAGGTTTTTAGGACCAGAAAACTTCTTCATATCCAGAGGAATTCTCTTTAATGCAAGGGAAATGCTGCTGCTGTGATACAGCTAGAACCCAAGCGTCCTCTATCTGAAGGCAAACTACAATAATGAATACGCATTATTTAAAGGAATGAACAATTACTTTAACAGCATACACCCCTGGTATTCAGCATGACTCAAAGCATTTAGATATTTAGTTTAGCAAAATACTTGTTATAGCCTAGAGAGGAAAAAAACTGAAGCTACAGGATGAATTTGAGCACTTCAGTTAACTGCCAGGACTAAGAAAAAGGCAGGATAGGTATCAGGGATAAAGCAACTACCTTTGCCAGTAAATTATGACTGTGCACCAAGAAATAAGGCAAACTAAAAATGCTTAAACAAAAAAAAAATCTCTACTTTGTCCCAGTCAATTACAAATAGTAGATTTAAAAATGTCTCTAAGCAGCACTTGGCATCATCATTAGCAGCCTCATCAGAACAACAGAATCCCATATTTCAAAATGTTCTGAAAACTACAGTGACTGCAGTTTAACAGCACAGCACCTTGAGGAATGTGTAAACAAAATAAACTTTAAAAAATTCATACTGAAGTGCAAAACAGCTCACAGCTTGTAGCGTATGTTAACATCCTTGACTTTAATCAGATTATTTTAAACCATTTATGAACTCAAGAGTGAATGAAAACCAGTGAATTACTTTTGAGCACGTGTTTTGAAAACCAGTGAAACACCGGCTGGGACAGGACGAGGTGCGTGCTGGGCTGGCATGCTTTTCAGCCACCCCCTCGAGATCGCACACCGGATCCCAGTCCTGTCACTCAAGAAGGAAACAGCGAACGGGGAACTCTGTGGTAATTCTCACATAACTAAAGAGAGGAACAGAAACAGCTTTTGCGCTATGCATTGTGCGCCATATATTGTTCTCCTGTAGCAAGATGATTTAACCACAGTAATTTTGGATGTTTTAATGTGCAGTTTGTGATGCCTTCTCAAGTGTTTATCACCACTTCCCTGGCACCATGTCCTTATTGGTACACACATGCGTGTGCTTGCATGCATACACATAAATTCAAACATCTGACTAAAAAAAGCAACATGTTGAGATGCCACATTTGTTTTCATGGACTAGCTGATCGAGGGAAAGTAATCTCAAATCACTTCGAGCAAAGATAATGATATTCTCTCTAATGTAATCAGCAGCATGCTGCTTGGAGCACAGATTTACTGTGGTACTTGCAGCAGAACAGACCAACCTCGTCCAGAGTAGTGTATACCCAATTCCTTGTTTCTGTTCACAACAAAGACTTCTCAAAACAAAATGACTGAGTTCTAAGGAAAAAATTCCAAATTGCTTTTTTCAGATATTGAGGGCATTTAACATTGATGTTTTCCACTTCTAAAACCCAGTTACCATGAAGATTAAACTTACATTCATTTGTTTATATTAAGAAGTATGAAATGACGATGTAAGACACGGCTTACTTGGATATCTAGAGATTTTTCGTGTCCAGCCTCTACATCCTGATTCTTTGCAGATGTAGAGCCCTGTGCAATAGAGTGAAACGTTACAGTCTAAAGACAGGGTAGATCAAGAGCAATTCTTTAGGGCTATAAATTAGAAGGTACAGCACAGTAGAACAGGCACTGGGCTAAATTGTAAGGTTACTTTGACTTGCTCATGATACTAAGAATACTGAAAAAAGTAATAATGTAAAAGCTATTATTCATTCCCACTTCCATTTTACACAAAATATTATATACCATACACTGAGACTATCAGGTCAAAAAGTACTCAAAGAAAATAAATGAACAAACCCACCAATTCAATTTTTTTCTTCTCTCTTGTACAACTGCCCAAATTAGAAACATGTGTAAATGACAAATTTCAAAGAGTAAAGCTGGGCAAGTTGTCACCAAAATGAGGGAGAAAAAAATAGATACACTTCCCTGTCAGTCTATAAAGACGACTTTACATGCTACAGTTACAGTACCTGTGGCCTTTACCTATTAAGCCAGAGCCACACATGGCATTAACAGATGCAGATCTGCTGTCTGAATCCAAACTGAATTCAAAACCAGCCAAGGTTCAGCTGCCTTGTTGTTCCCTGACACTTTTTGAGCTTTTAAGCCTTTTGGATGATAGTGCTTAAAACAACAAGATGGAGAGCGCCATTCTATTACTGATTATCATGGTGTGACCCTGGCTGGAGGCCAGGTGCCCACCAAGCAGCTCTGTGACTCCCCTCCTCAGCTGGGCAGGGGAGAGAAAATGCAACAAAGGGCTCGTGGGTCAAGGTAGGGGCAGGGAGATCACTCAGCGATTACCGTCACGGGCAACACAGACTCGACTTGGGGGAATTAATTTATTGCCAGTCAAATCAGAGTAGGATAATGAGAAATAAAACCCAAATCTTTAAACACCACATCACATCATTTCACTCCTCTCTGCTGCTACAATCCCACAGCAGGTTTTTTTCCCCTTCTTAACTCTGTAACCCCCAGGCACTACGCCCGTGGCTGATGGCTCGGCCTTGGCCAGCGGTGGGTCCCTCTTGGAGCCGGCTGCGTTGGCTCTGTCAGCCAGGCAAACCCAGTACATTGATAAGCCTACAAAACAATAAACCTAAAAACAACACTAATAAAGCTAAAGATACTAGAAAATTCTGTGAGAATCCATGGAAAATTCAATAAATCCATTTGTTAAAAATACTATCGCTAGTAAAAGGGACACCTGACTGAGCAAGCAATTTTCACCTGGTATAGCAGCTGACCTTCAAGAAAACCCCCACCTGCCATAACAAAGTATTTGCCACAAACCTGCTGTTCAATACAACTGTATAAAGAACTACCAGTAATCCAGTAGTCGACCTTTTGCTTTAATCTTTCACTATTATTTTTCTATATGGAATAGACTATGTAGATGCAGTTTTCCATTCCAAATCTTTTTTTTCCCCTAAGAGTTTTTCCTGTGATTGTAAACAACAGCATCTTTATGAGGTTTTCCACCCATCTTTATTTTCTTCCACATCCATATATTTATAAACTGCATACTGATGACTAAAGATTGTTTTATTTATCAGCAACAAAGTTACATATAACAAACATCTACTTATTCATTGCCAGATGAGAGTCTGAATTTTGCTTCCCACAGATGATTCTCAAATCACTTTATACACCAAATTAGACAACAAAACCTAAAGTAAGTACAAACAGTTTGAAGAGACCTAAAACTACCAAATGGTTATCAAAAGCAGTTGCCAAATTTTCCCTACTGCAAACGACTAATGCTTCCATCCTAGGTGGGTCAAAGACAAAATACAGCAAGGGGCTTTTAAAAAACAAACCAAACCCCACCCATAACCAGCTTCCCCTTCTGTTTAAGAGACATGCAACAGCAATTCTCCTTTAAGTTTGTCCACAATTCCTAGTCACAGAATTATTGACAGGAATTCTTTTGGGTTTGTTTTTTCCCTGGAGTTTGTTCTGCACTACACAGCTCATCTATGGAACTTGCAGCTTATCTTCCTGGCCATCCCTGGCTACACACTACCTGCCAGGCTCCAGCACTGACAACCCGCCGTCCTGGAGCCCTATAAACTCCTCTCTTGCTTTCCATTTATTTTACATTTAAATTCCCATCCACTGCAACCAAGGCATTCTTTAAACATGCCAGTTGGCAAAACAGATCAATTTACAACTCCAATTCATGTTTTTGTGAGCAGCTGGAGGTTTTTGTAACCAATTTATTATTTTGACAGGTATTTACATGACAGCTGACTTGCATCATGATATTTCTAATGTAAACTGAAAATAAAAACTTATTTACTGTGTTTCTTTCAAATGGTACTGAAAGAGAACCAATCGACAACAAAACTCGTGCTTCAGCAGAGGCATAAGCCCTGGAGAGGAGGACAAGTTAGTCTCAGTGTAATCTTTGGAAAGCCAGGTCATGTGGAAAAGCCTTCATGTGTCCAAGAAATTGCTATTCCATAGTCTCCTGCTTCAGGGAAACATTACTGGCTCCAGAGCAAGGGTGAGGACAGGTCTTCCAGGGCTGCTCAGGAGGGCTGGTGCGGCAGAGGCCTCCCACACATTCAACCCTGACCCACCCCAGGAAAACCTCAGGCAACCAGAGCACCATCCAGCTTGAGGGATGACCTCAAAGCAAACATCGGCCTTTCTCCCAGACAGCAAAAGCCAAATAATACTGCTCCTGCACTGCCCGCATTTTGGTCCAAAATGACCTTTTGGATAACACTGCTCAAATTTTAAGTTATGGGACTTAACTGAATAACATGGGCAAGCCTGATACTACATATACCTTAAACTTTTGGGTTGGGAGGGTGGGGGGCAGAGAAAGGAAAGCCTCCACAATTTGTCTGCAGTCCTTGCCTTCTGGTCATAAACAAAGCGTAAGTATAGCCCTCTTCTATGATTTTCACCCAACCTCTATAGAAATAAAACAAAATAGCACAATAGAGGACAAGCATAATGCAATTGCATTTATACTGCAGAAAACTTCACCACCTTGAATTTTATAGCTAATATGAGCAGAATTTTAACACAACGCTGTAATTTGTTTTGAAATAGCAATAGCTTTATGTTTTCGAACAAGTTTGCTTTATTGAAAATTAAATTTAGGAATCCACTAAATTTGATAACAATAACTGAAAAGCTGATGGACAAGGAGGGCAGATTTAATTCCATACCCTGTATTTAAACTCAAGGAAGCTCAAGAGCTTGCTGTCAGTAAGTCAGAATGAGTCACAGCAAGTTCTAGCAGTAAGGTCACTGTCAATGTACTTAAGTAATATACAACAAATTTGTGTTTTTAGCAGCAAGAAAAACTGCAGTAGCCTTGCAGGTATAACCCAGTATACCTCCAATCCCAAATATTAAGAAACGCTATGCTTAGAGGTGAAAATTGGCTGGCATTAGAAGATAGGCTACTGGTATAGCTGGTTTACTGAAAAATAATTAGGCTCAAAAGGTTAAATGAATGTTAAATTGGGAGCAGATTGTTAAAATTTGATTTAGGAGGCACAGTATTTCATATTGCACGGTGAACTCTGAGTGAGTGTTGAAGTCATTCAACCCCTTGAACAATTCCACTCTTGAGTAGATGGAAAAAAAAAAAAAAAAATCACAGTTAACTGAACAATTTTTATGTTCTCCATCCTTACAACATCTTTTGTAACATATGTAAAATATTCTCCACAAAGTAAATAATTTACTTTAAGGTGGCAACAAATTAGTTTGTTATATTAGTTACTAGTCTTTTTGCCTTGATTAATAGTTAGGCATAATTATTATAACATACAATATTAAGAGTCACAAAATACGTCAAGTTTAATGGCTTCTTAAAAAGTGCAACACAATATCGATGTGCCTAGTAACTCTGAAATTATGTAGCATCTGAAACATAGAAAAATAAGAAAACACGCCAGTACAAAATGAGATAAGATAGCTAATCTAGAAAAGGATGTTGGGATGAAAATGGAGAAACTGGAAGAAAATAGAGGACAAAAAGCGCTACATGGGAAAATAAAACTAGTAGGCAAATGGAGAACTGGGGATTTTGCACCAAACTGGCAGAATGAACCTCCGCTCACTCAGGTAATGGGGAGAGAAAGCCAACAGGGAGACGAGAAGAATGAAAAGTAACAGCTGAAATAAACAGATAACATCCCTGCAACATTTTGACAAGAATGAAGGCCAGGAAGGGACTAAATAACTTGTATACCAGGGTAGAAGAATCCTGTTTGAAGGGTTCAGGAACCAAACAACCATAGCATCTGAAAAAAAAAGGACCATCAGTCCAACATTGCTTTGATGGCCCAGTGCTTACCACATACAAGGCAGGTTCCCTCAGGCGCTCTCCAGGCTTACAGCCTTGGACACGGGAGTCTGGAACTGTGACACTTCATAAGCATCTCTTCCTCCCAGCCCTTTTCATGAAAGCAAGCCTACACAGAGCAAACTGCACTTCCAGCTCTCACTGAAGGAAATCAGTAAGAAATGGAAGCACAACAATATACAGTGTGTGCCAGAATTCCAAATTATTTTATTGTACTCTTTTTATTGAAAGCGCAGCCTGAATGAATGCGGTAATGAAGCATTAATTACAGCAGCTATTGCTCTAAAAACCTGATCATCAAGTTCTGGACAGCAGCATCAAGATGGTGTAGAGAGTATGACCCACTCACCAAATCAGACTTAACTCAACTGCAATTTCTTCAGTTCCTTAAGAATGAAAGGTCATTCACATCTGCTGGGAAAAGTCAGTAGGCAGAGGGCAATGCTATTGCAAGAGACAGCAGGCTGCCCTGCTACTGGTGAGCGGAAGGAACCATGGAAGGTAAAGCATGTTCTATACATTTTGAAAAAAGTACCATTTAAGACATAATTCCAAATATATTCAAATTCCAACTTGGTAAGAACAGAAACTATAAAAAGGACTTAGATATTTTCTTTTATATTTATCATCTTTAAAGTTGCTGTTTCTCTAAGGTTCAGTGAAGAGGGGCACCTACTGATCTTCTTAAACTATGTTTTACGTTAATCAACACGCTTACATCTATGTTTCTACCCACAAACCAAAATATTTTTCCTAAGATATCCAGCACTCATGACTGTTGAAGCATAATTTAACAGTGTATTCAGATCCTATTTCAGAACCTCAGCCACTAAGGGAGCACTTTCTTCAACTGTTTCTACCAGGAGAGAGAGGGTCTCCGTATCATCCTATGAAAAGCATGGAAGAGGGATGAACATCAGTATTCAGTTCCTGGTAAACAAATCACGTACCTATTCACAGAACAGTATTCCAGGCCGGTACTATGGTAATCCTTAATTAAGCCACAACCAGTATTTGTGTGGAAACAAGTATCTGAAATATTACTTACATTAGTATTGTTGTAACCATCACAATTATGCAATTTAAAGGTAACTGAGTTCTATTTTACATTTGTTCATTCTCCCAAAAGGTGATACTCTTCCTTGTCACTGGTGGATTGCAATGAAAGATCTTTTCTCAAGTTAGTAAGATCATAAAGGAGGATTTTCAGTGCTTTTATAAGTTTTCCCCTCAAAAAAGTAGGAAAAAACCCCAAACCCCACACAACAGAATTTACCCCTAGTGTCATCAACATGCCTAAGAACTTGACCCAAGAATTTATAAGTAGTCCTCTGAGATGTTCCTAATCTATCAAGCCAAAAATACCAGATTCCTAGCTTAAGACACACAACATAGTCTTTGTAATTTCAGTACTGATGATGTTCTTGGCTTACTTTCATTACCCATCTCTCTCATTTATCCTTGATACACTCAATGGAATAAAGTACACTGAATTTTAAAAATATGTACTGAACAAAAGATAATCTTCATAAATATATTCAAGCACACACTTTATTTTCCATTTTCCACTGCTTTATAATTTAGTCTTATCCTTGAAGAAACAACCCCAATTCTGTTATTTTATCAGTTTATGACATTTGAAAGCAAGTTTTAATGATGTGGAAAACTGTCTTTCATCCAGTTAATTCATTCTATAATTTTAACATGTTTTCTACTACTGGGACATTTTTCCCACTGGAGAAAATACTTAGCATAATTAGTTTGCATACAGTATGTGCACATCTTATTTAAGAAATCAAGGTAACACTTACACACAATGTTGAGCTTAAATTTCAGTTCTCATCTCAAATGTTTCATATATTAAGGGCACAACCCTAAAAACCTTAAGCCCACAGTACTCTCCGTGAAGTCAAAATGAATGACATATGGGAATAGTTTGGAGAGCCTTATACCTTACCTGCCTCTCAGTTATTGTCACCTTTGTTACTGGTAGACAAATAAAAAGTTACACACAAAGTGTAAGCTGACATATTTCTGACATCAGGTTATTAAATAAAAATCAATATATTTTTCTTTGGTATAGAATTTTAGCTTATAAAGCAAGGCAGACTGTACTACACCACTTTCATCTTAAATAAGACTACAAGCAAACATAACCACACATTAATATACATCTTAACCACAAAAATCTAACATCACTAAAAAGGTCAAAAAAGACAAAATAGTCCTAAGCACGTGATATGGTCATCTGTAACAACATTTTCCGGCACCATGCACTATTCCAAATAGAGTTCATGGGCTGTATTTGCTGGACTTGTTTATCATTCAGCTCTATAATTTGAAAGAATGTCACTAACATACACTTTGTGTTTGCTTTTTTGTTTGTTTTAGTTTGTTTTGTTTGGGGTTTTTCGGAGGTTTTGTTTCTTAAAGGTATATTGACACTGATCGCAAGATAAAGATGCTTAAGTTATGCCTTTGGAGAGCTCTGCTTAAACACGGATGTTTGCTTAATGGAAAGTTAAACAGGACTAAACTTGGAAAACAAAGTTTTCTTAACTACATTAAATTTTAATTAGAACATAATATATCCTTTTGCATAATACAGCCAACCATCACAGTCAGTATTATGGAATTCCAAAAATATACTCATTTTTCAAATAAGAAATAAAAAAGCAGACACTTTTTTTTTTATAAGATAAGTCTCATGGGAAATATATCAAAGTATGCTTTTTGACAGAATATTCAGTTACTACAGAAACATTTCTCTTTAAAAAAAATGGATTTTTGAATCTCACTCTACCTACTCTCTGCATCCAAGGGTTTTACCAATTATGGGTTTCCAAATACTGTTCTCAACCAGCAGGCATCCTGACCAAGAATAATAAAATCTTAAATCAATTATTGAATTGTAGGGACATGCCATTGACTTCTTTTGAGAACCTGAAGAAGTTCAAGGAATTTTATTGAGGCATCTGCTCTGGAGCATAAGCCGCAGTCCTGTTGTAGGGCACTCAGGAAAATTGTTAAATTTAAGATAAATAAGTTAATTTACATGGTTAGCTAGTACTCGACAAGCCATATTCCGTTTAGAGAGCTGCAGGTCAAGTAATCTCTAGTGTGAATAAGGCTGCCAGGAAGTGGCATAGGAAGAAGCAAACACTGTTCTTTTTTCACACCCTCGTGCAGGTGAAGGGGTAAGAAAAGACCAAGTGACAAGATACCATAGAGGTAAACCCACAAAAAACCCAACATGCTTATTTCTAGAATTAACATACTTGACACTTACTTCAAAAGCAGTCAATATACATTTTCACCCCTACTGATCCATTTTTGTGATAAGAGTAAAATGAGTACTACTAATTAGTGGCAATAGTTCAAATAAAATTAACACATGATATCTGTCATATTTGTTAAGTTTATCTATGTGTCTGCATAATTGCAAACTGATATTCATCAGCAAAGCAGAGTTAAAGTACTAAAACATTGGCGAATGACTGCTACTCACCCTCAGATGACGTTAAAAGTAGCAGCCTCTTACGATCAGCTCATTACCCTAACGACACCAACATTCATACAGCATCTCTGCATTAAAGATTACCAGGTCTGCGACCACTTGACTGAATTTTTGAGAAGAGC
>KL254438.1:3564-23860 GCA_000699545.1 Podiceps cristatus | reverse complement strand
TCCTGCTGCATATAGTATCAACACCACCCTGTGCCCTGGTTGACTTCCCATTTAGGACTTGAATTTATTTATTTAAATGGAGGAATCCTGACGCAGAAGATCTCACCATCATGGCAAACCACATCGAACTGTTATGAGAGAAGTTGAGAGAACAGTTTCGACCTTTCTTCCAATTTCTACTGTATGTTTGCACAGATGCACACAAATACAGAAGGAAATGGCCATCACACCACTCACTTTTTACACTGGCATGTTGAGGAAGTCGGAAGTCGCTAGAAAGCGGTTTACCTTAATCTCCTTCTAGAAGTACAAGTGTGTTGGGCTACACTGCCATAGAGCTAATCAGCATCAAGGCTTTGTTACAACCTGCTGATCTGGGGAAAGCGAAACACCCCATGAAGATAGCCTGGCAAGTTCTAGCTAGAGCCCATGGCTTCCATGGGTCTTGAAAGGTGGCCTGGCCTAAAAGCCAGCAGTGGCCCTCAGGACTCAAAGTCTAAGAAACAGGCAGTGACATGGAAAGAGCTGCCCAGGAAAACCAACCAAACAAGTAAGTCCAACACACACCCACACACCCACCCACTACAAACACACACCTCAGTCTTTCAAGAAATAAAAGAGTCTATTCAATTCTTTCCTTCTGTTACCAGGTGACTGAAAATTCTGTGTTTACTCCAGTTTTATGGAACATCTCACTCTATAATTCTATTCCTTCCCCATTGGTAAATATTTGCTTGCTTACTTACTGGAAAGGGTTCCTATTTCAGAGTGGGAGGGGGAAAAAAAAAAAAAAAAAAAAGCAGGCAAAGAGGGGTTTTGTGATTTCAGGGGTGTTGGAGGGGTTTGCAGTTTTTTTTTGTTTTGTTTTTTTAATTTGAAACAGAAAAGGTCATTCAAAACACAGAATGCTGGGGACATATTAATGCAAGAGCAAGAATAAAAAAAGGGAACACCGGACCCTGAACATTTCTGAAGTTTAATTTTTTTCAAACCCCTGCCAAAAAGTAACATTTTTTCCCTTGACATTATTCTCCAATTCATATTTAAGTATGTCCCTTTATAATTCTGAAAGACATAACAGCCAGCAATACATCAAAATAAAAGCTGCAGTTTCAGATATTCCATTTCCCTGTTTTACAAGCTGCAACAATATTACTTAATAGGCAAGAGCTGGCTTCCTTCAATAGTCTTCTATTCACTTTGAATAGGAAAATATATTCCTGTACAAGTAGAACATTTGAATATTTACAGTTTTGGAACTCCTGCATGACTGGAAAGAAAGGAGAAGGAGCCAGCAATGTTTTAGAACAATATTTCATCAAGAAGATATTTCACACTGTTCCATATTTCACTGCTGGTTCTAAGGAGAAAGAAAAAAAGAAATTTTGCTTTTTTGAAACACAGTAAGTATTTCAAGATTCCCCTTGGGGGAAACTTTAAGCAATAAACAAAGATCACATACAAGACCCAATACTAATCCTCCTCTTTTTTGTTTTAGCTGCATAGCTCTAAAAATCACTTCCAAGTTTAATAGAATATGCTCTTACCTTTAGATAGGCACAGTTTTAACATATTTTAAAGTGGGGCAATATTTTAGCTTTCCCATAGAAACGAGAAGTGTAGAAAGTCAAATTTCAGTGTATGAAGAAGTATGAATCACAGTTCATACTTCCCTCATCAGAATTTCTAGAATACATAAACTCACTTCTGTTGATAACTTATTTTACCCTGTAATCTTTACACACAAATCATGCTGCTTTCTTAAGAGGTAAGACCCTGCTTTCAGGTTACATTTTTCTACACAGTGTTCAGGGAAGAACATTTAAAAGTGTATGACTACAACTATCTGGTTAAGGAATACAGCTGAGCAGTGAGATGATCGCTATAAAGATTCTTCTCTCAACTTTGAGCTTTAGACTCGAAAATAAACACCTTCTAAAAGGAAGGTGGGGAATAAAGCATATAATCAAAAAACACGGTAAGCATCTAAGAAATCAAGTAACAAATTAATTACAGTTCCACCTCATCCTCAATTTATCTACTTTGAATAAATTAAAACATGTACTCAAAACCTCTTTTTAAAAGGAATTAGAAGCATATTCCTCTATTCAGTGTCCTAGTTTTGGCCAGGACAGAACTTATTTTCTCTCCATCAGCTACTGTATTTTGAATTTTGAAGAATGTTGACAGTACACTGGTGGTGTTAGTTGCTGCTAAACAATCAAGAGCATCTTCCGGCTTCCCAGGTTTTGCTAATGCATGGATGCAAAAAACACTTGGGAAGTGTAAAGCCGGTACAGTTGACTCGAACTGGCCAAAAGAGACTTTTCCATACCATAGACGTTATGACCAGTATAAGTGGGGGTCAGCCAGTGGGCCAGTCCCTTTTCTTTTCCCCTCTTTTCATTTGTTTGGGCCTTTTAGTACATTCAGCTGTTTGTTCCCGCCTTTTGGTTCATTCAGCTGTTTGTTCCCTCGCTCTCCCTCTCTGCAGCTTGCTGTTCTGGGATGGCTGCGGGGGAATATTCCTGTTCCCTGGCTGCTGCTCGGGACAGGCTGTGGTCATCAGGTGGTGAGAAATTGTGCATTGTTCTTTTTATATGTTGTATTACCATTATATTTTATCATCATTTTTAATATTTTTTCTTTGCTGTCCTGGTGAACTGTTAATCTCAACCCACAAGTTTTCCTTTTCTTTCCAATTCTCCTCCCCACCCCACTGGTGATGGGGGGGGAAGTGAGCAAGAGGCTGCATGGTATTCGGCTACCAGCTGGGGTTAAACCACAACAAACAGAAAAGTATGCGTAGAATACTGTTGAAATGGGCTAAAAACATTCAAATTAGCTGTATGTATGCAAAGAAGATTTGGATTCGCAGTTATTTAAAAGTGACAGCTAAAGAAACCACTCCAAAAATATTCCCATATTCTTTTGACTTTTGAAAGATGACAAACTTCTTTAGCATTAGCAGGTCAGACACATATCCAACTTATTTCCTGTATCAAGCAGAAAGAAACTGAAGACACTTCTCTCCCAAGAGCTGAATCATAGAATGTTTTGGGTTGGAAGGGACCCCTAGAGCCCATCTAAGTCCAACCCCCCCCTCCCCCAAACTAAGGTTTTTAAATGCAAAGATAGTGATGCAGAGGCTAGAAACAGACTGTTGCAGATTTAGACAAAAGTTATTTGCATCTGCTATGGATTGGGGGTGTAAGGGATCACAGACAATGAAAAAAATAATCAGTCTTTCCATGAAAAAAATAATAAAAAAAAAAAAAAGGTAAATAGTGCATTTCTGTTCATAACACTCATTCTCACTGCTTTAAGTGTAAGAGGTCTTCAGTGTTCATTCAACTATTTTGAACATCAAAACAACATACAACTAAAACCAGGAACATATTCTTGAATAAGATACAAAAATTCATCCTATCTTTTTAGAAATTTTATCAGGGGCAGGAGGGGGGCAGCCATGGGCAACATGATCAATTCTTCCACAGGGCAGAGACATCTGTTCTTCCCAACAGAGAAATTCAGAACATTTCGGGTTTGAACTGCTTGAAAGACCAGCATGTGACTCCATGTCACAGAAAAGTAGTCAGACTAAAACTACCAATAATGAAAGAAACACAACACATCAGTGGATTAGAATGGGAACTGGTGAAATTAAAGTGTACCTCTACAGGATAAACATCCCATTTGGGTGCTCACTGCTGTGTCTGGAAAGCTTAACTCTATAGCTCAAATGCAGTCAGATCATATAAAGCATGAGATGTGGACAACCAACCAGTCTCATACATCTTTTAGAGTTATTATATACAGTCTTTCTAAAGCTTACCATTATATCAAAGTATCTAGTCATCTACAGCAAACAAACAGGTTGGTAACTACCTGTATCATCAGGCCAAGGGAAATTTGTGAAGGTAAAATACTAAGCTTTTCTGCCTGCCTTCAAGCAACACACATTTTAATCCAAATTCAGATCAAGATCTTAGATGTTTCCTTGTGCCATTTCTGGCACTGTTGGCTAATCAATAGATTTAAGTTTTTAGAATACCTAAACCAGTTATGCATTCATTTTTCTGGGAAGTACGCACAAATAATGCTTCAATGATTTCCACCCACCCTCATTTTTTCCCCCAGCTTCAGAGTTTCCGAAAGCAGTGGAAAGCTATACCAATGTAACTCACGTCAGAGTGGAGAGGGTAGAGGATTGGGTCTTTGTATGTTCCCCAACGTGGAAGGATGAGAAATTCTTAACTTCCTTCCAGGACTTACATTTCTGAGTCTGTGACACTACACGAATCTGTCTTGTCATTTCTAGATCATCAATTTTAAAGTCAGTAGGATTTTGCCAATCTAAATCCTGTATCTGCTATTTGCTTTGGGTGGATGGAGAGAAGCAAAATGAAAACAAGAACAAAGGCAAAAGCTTTACACTTTATTAGGAAGATGAGATGAGGGAAGAAACTGCATTTTCTTCCTGGTTTAAAATCTGCCAGATAAAATTTAGCATATTTATTTGTATTGCCTTTCCTAAGAATAATCCTTTCTCTGCAGAGAATAGTTTAACAAAAATCATTATTTCAGAACCAAGCAACATGTCAAATAAAAGCAAAATGAACTTAAAAAATTGCTTCTCTCCAGGCCACAGACTGCATAAGTTTTCTAGCAGAGGCCATCAAGCTTCTTCACAAAGGTCAAACTTCAGTGGTATTTAAACCCTCTGATTATTATTAATAGCCTATGACTCAGCCCATGGTGCCTTTTCTATAACGTAACAGCCTTTCGCAGCATTAACTCGCAGTGCCGCACAGGACACCTATGCGGCAGCCCAGAGGGAGGGCCCAGCTGGCTTCAGACTCCACAAGCTAGCTGAAGTCCAGACTGCCACAACTATGCTGCTACCACGTCAAGGCAGTCAGCTACGCTTACATTCACAAAAGCTAAACACGTACCTTTGGATTGCCGCATGGACACGGGGTCACAGTGTTTCAGGCTTTTATTGACATAGATTTAATTCCCACCCCCAATTCTCTCCACTCGACATTATTTAGCATTCCAAATAATTCTTTAAAATGTTTAGTGTTAACACAAAGTCCTGACTCTGAAGCCAGTTTGCTTTCTTTTTTCTTCTCGCCACTTTTCTTCATATACTTTCCTACTAGAAAAAGTTTAACAGTGCTCTTGTTAACAGCACACGCAAGGCCAGACAAAAAATTTTTCAGAACATTTAGGAATATAGTAATAACATAAAAAAAACAAACCATACTCTTTTTCCTTCAATTCACATCTTTCTCAATAGGCTAGAAAAATACATATATTTTAACAGTGACTGTTCAGTGTTAACTATTTTTTCACTAACCACCAAAAAACACAGAAGTACTTCCCATGAGCCTGACAGAAGTTCATTAAAGAGAAATGCAGAGGAAGTCAGAAATATTTCAGACAATAGCTTGGCTTCTGGTAGCTGCCCTGTGTCCAGCATTCCAGGCACCAGTTCCAACTCCTTAAAGTCTGTATACAATTTCGCCAAAGAGGAAAAGAAAACAGGGTCAGTGCATGTAGAAAGAGGAAGGACACATAACATCCAGGAAAACCTAGACCACCCTAATGCTTATTCCTCCCCTTTTTAAAGTAAAAATGGATAAAGAGAGAATAAAAAAAAAATAATTTCCTTACTGCTGCATATCTCAAAGAATTAATCAGCTTGTTAATAAACCTGGGAGTAGCTCGAGATAGCCATACATGGCTATTAAAATCAACATTGAGCAGAGCAGAATCCAAAACTTTATAAAACCCAGAGCAAGTAACACTGATTACTTACCAGACCATTGATAAAAAGAGTCTTGCTCCTCAAACACAGAAAATCTCATCAGTAAAAGCTAAACGTACACTATTTATTTCTCTAAAGTCCATTCTAAAATGCCAAGTGTTGGCCTCTTACTGAACACCACTATGGCCTTGGATTACATTGACATTAATCCTCAAAATGTCCCATTAGAGTTTAAGTCTGTTTATTTAACCTTCCTATGTATCTGGGAGATATCCATAAAATCAAAGACTGTCAGCTAAAAGCAGTTCCACCTACTGATTTTGAAATGGTGGTGTGTTCCTGGCTATTTTAGGAGAATGGGGGCATTTCTCTCTTTTTAAGGAACAAGTAATTTCCTCCCCCCCCCCATTC
Source organism: Podiceps cristatus (assembly GCA_000699545.1). Lineage (NCBI taxonomy): Eukaryota > Metazoa > Chordata > Aves > Podicipediformes > Podicipedidae > Podiceps > Podiceps cristatus. Next base: position 17,676 of record KL254438.1, on the reverse strand, counting down.
ACCTCAACTCTGTAGCACATCAACAAGCCACCATCATCAAAATAACTCCTCCAAAAAGGGAGACAGAGTGAACAGCTGCAGATTCTTTGTAAATCACTGGCAAATCTGCTCAACAAAACAGTAACACTGCATCCTGTAATCCCTACTCCAACGAAATCAAGCCACCTGATGCTGTAGGACATAGGAGCTTGTCACTCAGGTACCATGCTGTGGTAATATCTGCAATGCGTTTAGCAGAAATAGAATTAATTGTCATCCTCTAAAGAGTTGATCCATTAGCACTAGTATGTTAGGCTGTGATAAAAAGGAGACATCACTGGCAACGCTGAGGCTTATCTTCTCTCGGGGGAATACTTCAGAATGTTCTTATATTAGGAAAGCTTTTATACCCTTCTGAAACAGTACATAGATACCCATTTTCATTTCACGAGCTTTTATGTTCCACGTCTGTTCTATTCTTTACAAATATTGCTCTAAAGGAAAGGTCAATCGCAAAAGTCTATGGATACACTCAGTATCAGGCAGACTTTTCAAATAGTCAAGTCAAGCCAAGAACAAACTCAAGGCCAGATGCATGTGATTAAAAAAAACCCCAAACATGCACGCACACACACCCCACCCCCCAAAAAAAAAACCCACAGCACTAAAAACACCAAGGTGTTAGCTGGAATTTTTACTGAGGGTTAAGAAAAAAAATTAAGAAAACCATAAACCCAAAAAAACAAACCAACCCAGAGAAGACCCACAAAACAAACAAACAAATAAAACACACTCCACAAAATGAAAGCTCTCCCAAACTTGCAATTCTTTTTGATCTACCAAATCTCCCATTATTTCCTTCTATTAAAAAAAAATAAAAAAAGAGTATGCGTGATTTGAACTAGATTGTTTTCCTCACCCCCTTCACTTCTCCTGAACTTCTCTTAAGTAGCTACAGTAAAGCTCTTAACTATCATCAAGTGCCAGTTTTGATTAATCTAGGTAACATTCATATAGTTTGGGGGTTTCTTTTTTTGTTTGGTTGAGTTTTTTAAAAAAAAAAAAAAAAAAATGTTTAACTGAACTTCAGTTTAGTTTTTTAGAATAAGTTAATATCTTGGCCAATCCTTGCCTGTCATTAGTATTACCAATCACCTACAAGCAGGCACATAATAGCAGATTTCAAATCTTTCTATGACAGAACTCCTCTGTACTGGGCAAATGGGTAGAATTTTTTTTTTTTTTTTTTTCATAGAATCATAGGGGTTGGAAGGGACCTCGAGAGATCATCGGGTCCAACCCCCCTGCTAAAGCAGGCTCCCTAGGACATAAATATAGATATAGAGTAAGAGAAAGTTATGAAAATTAATAATAGGACAGTAAAGAGTTAACTTCTATAAAAGACAAGTCTTAACAGGTTTGTGCCGTGACATCTGAAGTATTGGTGTAGCATAAAAAAAAAAAAAAAAGTTAATGTAAGTTTTACAAGGTCCTTCACCAATTGCTTGGAAAAATTACACTGTAAAGTCATAATGGGCAGATGTCTTGTGTTAATAGATATCCTGGAAAAAAGGATATGTATAGTAAGATGGTAACATTTCCTAATGCCAAGGAAAGAGAGACTCAAACCTAATACTGAAGCCAAACCTATAGGCTCTGAGTATCCATACCAATTAAGTGATAAAATACAAATGAAATGCAGCGCTGCTAAGTGCAAACTGTGCACATTTGGCAAAACACAAAGCCACTTTTATAACATTGGACTTAAAATTAGCTATCATTACTGAGGAAATAAGGTCTGGCAGCACTGTGGAGAATTCAGCTCAGTTCTCAGGGTTGGTCTATAAACGGAATAGTAAATAGTAGTGCTTAGAAGATGCTGAAGGAGAAGGCACTGTTTTATCCTTAGCAGTTATTAGTAGCTGCTGACAATCCAAATGTTGGGCTGGAATAGTACTACAGCCTGTCTTATAAATTAGAGGCACTGGGCTTATTCAGGGGAAAAAGAAAACTCTGTTAAACCTCAAGAGTGAGAAACGGATATAAAAACCAGCAATTTTCTTCTCGGCACATCCCGGAGACTATAGAAGCATGACTACCCTTTGCCACTATTTACCTGATCCTTGTTTTCCCCCTTCCCTTCCCACCATCTTCCTAAAACACCTTTTGACCCCAGTATGACCAGGACCTTGTCCTCACCATGCTCATCCCCATGCCAATACCAAGATGACCCATGGAAGTCATCGCTCATCCCTACAGCCACCAAGTCAGGGCAGCTGGGTGAGAGGCCCTCAAGAGGAGGAAAGCCTCCCCTGAAGCAATTTTTAGCAGCCATAGCACATCCTTGGAAGTCAACTCAGCTCAGGACAGAAAAGAAGGGGTGTGGGCAGAACAAAACAATCCTTAGTGCTTCAGTTCCTAAAGGGGCAGAGAGCACAGCATAGGTCAGGTTGCTCTCAAACTGAGCCACTGCAGTAGCAAGCACTAGGGGAAGAAAAAAAAAAAAAAGCGCTGGTTGGTATCACCTGGGATGCAATTTAAAAAGCAGCACCTTAACGTATGTATATGTATGCATACCCCCCTTCTGCTAAATTCAGCCTTCACTAATGAGTATATGGTGGGGCAAGCACAGCCTATCCAGAGATCACCTTTGATGGTACAAGGAGCTCTGCCCACCAATTCCTTGGGCTGACTGGCATCAATCACTTCGCAGCTGCAAGATGACTCCAGCTGTACAAAGACTCCTCTGGCTTCCCTTCTCTCATCATCTTACTCATAAAAGTCTAAACCGAGGTTAATCAGCAGCCCCTGGCTTCAAAATCCTGCTTTAGGCCAAAAATAAAAGCAAGTTTTGCCCTTAGTGAATTACTTCAGTAGAGTATTTTCTCTTAGGATTAGTTAACATTAGCATAAGATGTTCATTTGGCTGGTAACATAAAACTATTATCTGAAGAGATTGCTGCTGCCATCTACTGACAACATCCATTATAAACAAAATATAAAGCAATTTAAACAAGAGATTATATTCTAAAATAAGACAAACTGATTAAACAGAAGAGTCCAGCATGCACAAACTGGCAGCCAGGCTACATTACCTATGCAACAGGGTAATGACGCATGAATAACGCTTCGTATCAGGCACAGACCCCTTTCAGTGAAGGAAGAGTTTAGCAACCAGATCTTGACAAACTGGTTTATTGCCTTACACAGAACAGGGATGCAACCCTTTGTTTTTTTGGGGAGGTGGGTTTGTTTTTTTTTTTTTTTGGGGGGGGGGGGGGGAGAAAAGGGGGGGGGGGTTTTTTTTTTTTTTTGGGGGGGGGGGGGGGAGAAAAGGGGGGGGGGGTTTTTTTTTTTTTTTGGGGGGGGGGGGGTAAGTAAAGGGTGGGGGGTTCTTCCCCTGAATATTAGTCACTCAGCACCAAAGAAATGAAGGTATCATATTTCAAAAACAAGTCTTTAACTTTCTTTCACAACATTTTATTTTAGGAATAATATCCCAGTTCAGATTAACATAACCAAAAATGCCAGTTCTATATTTGGTTTGATACAGTTGTACCTTCCTAAGGGGCTCTTCACTGGAATGTGTGGTGAAGTAGAACAGTTTCATGGGTCAAGCAGCTCTTCCAGCTACAGTCAACACCAACAATATGGTAACTTGTATTTCAAAGCACAAAAACCATTTCCTTGATTCTCTTAAGTGCAGATTCACAGACTGTAGCAGGAGCTGTCACTTAGTGTATCATGTTAATCCACTGGTATTATTAGCCTGCCCCCATCCCTAGGTTTCTTTCATGTGTTAAGAGCTAACATTCAATGAGATGACTGACAAATATTTTTGTTGCAGTCTACTCAGCTAGAGGCTGCTACACATTGTCCATCCCGCAATTGCACACAGAGATTCAAAGCCTTTCTTGTTTCCAATGTAGCTATCAGGCCTTCTCTCACCAAAATCAGACAGCTGGAAGAGTTGTCTCAAAGCCATAGCTTGCATTGCAAAAATTGTCACCCAAGTCTCTCAAAATAGCTATAGAAGCTCATAGATTCCTGTTCTCACAAACTTGTCTCAAAGGGTGAATGGCTACTCAGCCCCAGGAGTCTCTCTGCAGCCATGCGTGAAGCTGCCCAACAAAAGCATCTGCCTGACCCACACTCTGAGAACTACCACAGGGTTCCCTGCAGCACCAAATACAGCACGGGCTAGTGAACCAAGACAGACCACACCAGGATACGCTACCCCCTTTTGTTAAATATGGTTATCTGTGCCATTATCTATTCTAAGCAAGATTGGTGCTTGATTACTGCCAATTATGTAATTGTTACATATACAAATCCATATGTTATACAATTATAACATACTAATTGCTGCAGGCATAGTGGAGAACACAATTTTAAAAAAAAAAAAAAAATCTAATTCCATTAGATAACACTTACATATTCAGTGATTTACTCAGATTAAGTGATTATATATATCACCAGAGCATTTACAGATATAAATAAAGGACCACAGGACCCCGTGATATTATCCACTGTATGGATACACAACACAGACACTGAACCACAAGGAAGTCAGAGTTTACACACCAGACATGCAAGCCAACACCAGCCTACATGAGAGCCAGTGAACACTAAAAAAAATGGCATTACCATTGTGAACTCCTTATAAGCATCATAGCAAAGATAACCTGTAAAGGCAGAACTTAGAAGATAGTGAGATTACACTTTTTAGTATCTTGTTTTAGTACGTGGTTGGTTTCACAGGCCTATGAAATCAGGCACTGTGTACTCGACATGGCTCAGAATCAGAAGAACTTGAAACAAAGAACACATAGGGTACTGGAGACTGGCAAAGAAAATCTTCACAGTGAAAACAGACAGCTCACAAAAGGAAGGACACAACAGTCAGCTATTAAGGAAAGCATATTATAAAAAGCCTAGGAAAATTATTTTTGCAAGAGCTCTAATGGAGATAACCAAATCTCATCTTTCTCAAGATCAGGAGAAGGATGTTTCAGTAAATGAAAACGCAAAGTAGGATTATTCCAGTCCAGAGATTTAGATGATAGACCACTCTATCTTCCTATCTTAAAAAGAACCTGCAAAACACAGACATAACCAGAACATGAATACTTACAAATACATTCTTGTTGAAAGCAATACTAAAAATGGTATGAGTAGCAGGAAGAGAAGTGATGTTCAGTTCAGCCATTAAAAGCAATGAGAGGAAGAACTTGACAGGAAAGATTAGGCAGCTGTTTGATTCCCACTGAAATTGAATTCATGACTAAATGCACAGGAAGAGGTCTCTGAAAGGCAAGATAAAAGTATAGTTTGGACAAACAGGTATTGAAGCAGATCTAGATGCAATTTAGTACTGAAGAACACAGTTTTAAGGCATTTTTTTTTTCATATATACTTCAACTCTAGCGACAGTACAACATGAATCCTTCAAAATAATAAAGTTGAAGGAAGAAGTTGAGAACGACCAGGAAAAAAAAAAATATTCACAGTCAGAGAGTAAGATAGCATTAGAAATGTCAGACAGTCGCATGAACAAGAGCGCTGCTTCTTAGCTCTCATTCAGAAGAGGTTCATAAAAATCATAGAATAGTTGGGGTTGGAAGAGACCTTAAAGATCATCGAGTTCCAACCCCCAGCCATGGGCAGGGATGCCTCCCACTAGACCAGGTTGCTCAGAGCCCTGTCCAGCCTGGCCTTGAACACTGAGAGGGATGGGGCATCCACAGCTTCTCTGGGCAGCCTGTGCCAGTGCCTCACCACCCTCAAAGTGAAGAATTCTTCCTTGAATCTCATCTAAATCTACCCTCTTTCAGTTTAAAGCAATTACCCCTTGTCCACGTCAAAATTCCCTCTCCAGCTTTCTTGTAGCCCTCCCTCCCCTTAGGTACTAGAAAGCTGCGAGGCAGTCTCCCCAGAATCTTTTCTCCAGGCTGAACAACCCCAACTCTCTCAGCCTGTCTTCATAGGAGAGGTGTTCCATCTCTGATCATTCTTGTGGCCCTCCTCTGGACTTGCTCCAACAGGTCCATGTCCTTCTTGTGTTGGGGTTCCCAGAGCTGGACGCAGTATTCCAGGTGAAGCCTCACAAGAGCAGAACAAAAGGGAAGAATCACCTCCCTCGACCTGCTGGACATGCTTCTGATGCAACCACTTGGCTTTCTGGGCTGTAAGCACACATTGCTGGCTCACGTAGAGCTACTCAACCAACATGCCCAAGTCCTCCTCCTCAGGGCTGCTCTCAATCCATTCTCTATCCAGGCTGTATTTGTCTCTATCCAGCCTGTATTTGTACTTGGGATTGCCCTGACCCAGTTGCGGGACCTTACACTTGGCCTTGTTCAACTTCATGATGTTTGCATGAGCCCACCTCTCAAGCCTGCCCAGGTCCCTCTGGATGGCATCCCTTCCCTCCAGCACGTCAGCCACACCACACAGCTTGGTGTCATCGGCAAACTTACTGAGGGTGCGCTCAATCCCACTGTCCACATTGCCAACAAAGATGTGAAACAGCACCAGTCCCAAAACTGACCCCTAAGGAACACCACTTGTCACTGGTCTCCATTTGACCACAACTCTGAGTGCAACCAAACAAATTCCTATCCACCGTGGTCTCCATTTGACCACAACTCTGAGTGCAAACAAACAAATTCCTCCACCAAGCGGTCCATCTGTCAAACCCATGTCTCTCCAATTTAGAGACAAGGATGTCATGTGGGACAGTGTCAAATGCTTTGCACAAGTCCAGGTAGATGACATTAGTTGGTCTTCCCTTATCCAACACCACCATAACCCCATTATTTAAAGCAGATTAGTAAAAGACTGCTCTGCAGAGTGCAAGGGACAGCAACAAAGTCAGGGAGGATGCTGGGATGGAAATGCAACAGGTGACACTAAACAAGGTAGTAACAGACTTCAGACATCAAAGACACTAATGAGCACAGCTGGGGAAGCAGGTAAGGCAAGGACAGGTAGGCATGAAAAAGGAAGAATTAAGCCATGCTTATGCCATAAAAAAGCTAGAGAAAAAGACAACATTATGGGACAAGTTAAGCAAGAGATGAAAGACACAGAAGATGACCAGGAGATGGAATGGAATTATCTAAGCAAGAACAGGTTATAAGAAAGGTCTGCTTCTGACAGCAGTAGAAGGGAAGGCAAGGCTTCATTATCTGGAGAGTAAGTCAGTAATATCTGGAGGCAGGAAGGAGAAGCAGCAAGACAACTGAGGGAATCAAAGATGGCAAAGAGGCCATAGGGCTTCCCAGGATCCTGTTAAGCTGGGAAAAGAGATATAAAGTCTTTTGGTTCATAGTAAAAATAGGAGCAAATAATTTTTCTCCTTATTCTATGGTTATAAAATGCATTTTCAAGTACTGTTAGAAAGTAGACCGCAACTACTGTCAGCACACATACCTTAGGTACTGCACAGACTCTCAGTAACAAGAGCTCAATGTGCTCTTGCTACCCCTAAGAGATATGGAGTTCTGGTGTCATGGGCCTGCAAGACTCCTAAAAATATATGGATCTAGGTCAGCACCACACCAGAAAGATATATGGATCTGGGTTACACTTCGGAGTAACAGCTACCAAGGAAATCAAGGGTTAGGCTTGTCTACTTACTGTTCTGCCCCAGCTGTTCCAGACAACTTCATGCTCCCCACATTCTCTCTTCAGGAGCAGTGTAAAGACAGCAGCTTCCTCGCTCCTAACACTACACTGGCATTATGTACATCATGTTTAGTGGGGGTTTAAGCTTAAAGCATTCAACTAGCGTAGAGTTCTCCGCATAGCATTCTCCAATCCAATATGGCTTAAAACCCCAAGAAATCCTGAAAAGAATCTATTGTTTATTTAAAGGCATGCAAATAAATACACATTCTAAAATGCCTTTACAGTACAACATAAGGGGCAACGCAATTGGCTATTTAAAGATAGGCTCGGCGTAAGTAAGGGACTTTAAACATATACAGCGTATGTCACTGATCTGGAAGCATGACTACAGTAACAGGACACAATACATCACTAAGGCAGGGTAAAAAAACCCACATGGCAACATCCCTTCTCTCAACACAACCAAATTCATTTGAGTTCTTAACTGAACACTGCCTGATATGTAACTTACATGTATATAAGAATACACATATGTGCATATACATAAAACCCTCATTCCAACAGTAAGAGAACAACTGACATCTCAGTTAAGTACGGGCAAAACTATATGCAAGGTTGGGGCTGAGAATGCTCAGAAACACCAAGACTTTTTCAGCCATGTAAGGGGTGATACAGCTTCCAGATCTGTGTATGCCACCGTCTTGTCATTTCCTGCTTCCTTCTCTATTTCACACACTTCCTACTGTAAATCAAAATCAACACAACAACAACATATTTCACTGAAACTTACTGAAAGAGCATTACAGATGCAGATTCACTTACCTGTTTCTCAGCTTACAGACATGGCGAGACATGGTCATAACCAATACCATATATCTAGTATTTCGCCAAAAACCACTCCAGCAATGACGTTCAATCCCAAAGCAATGCTAGGCAGTGCAGCAACACTTACTCTGGCTGCTCAGACCTTAGCACTTAAACTGAGACAGAGCGTGCTCTAGAAAATTGAAATCACTGTTGAAAAATGGTTTATAAAAAGTACATCCTTAGCCAGAAGAGACACTTTTATTTCAAGATGCCCTGGAGACATCACTGACATACAGAACACTAAATCACACACACAGAGAAAACCCAGAAAACAGACCAGAAAAGGCTGCACAGCTTCAATATAAACAAAGCAGCCTCACACTGTAAAAATATTTAAAAGATACCAAATAGGAAAGCAAAATCTTAAAGCTATACAGCTATGCTGAAATGCTGAAAATACATGGCATATGCCTGCCTGAATGCAGAGATTCATTGATACATTCTCATGTTTTTATTGCAGAACTACACTGAAAACCTAAACAGCCTTTCACAGCTGCGTTACAATGCACTACAACGTAATTCACATCAGAACCCAAAAGTATGTCATCATTCTATTATTTCTACCTTGCACGTGGTTCTCTGGTTATTGATTTATGAGTCAATCTGAAATCTTTCTTTGAGCCTTTTCTGCCAACTGTTAATAATAAGTAACACTTGTGATAAATGCTGTAACAACATAATATATGTTAAGCTTTCACAAACATTCCAAGAAAGCTTGTGGTTATCGACAGCACAGCCATTTAGATTTGCTCATTGATCTTGTCTGCAAAATCTGAAACCCAACAAAGCATTTGGTTTAAGGAACGGTAATTCATTACAAGAGCAGTCTCAAAACGTTCACCACCTTTTACTTAATCCTCTCTGGCATTAGGTGTATTATAGCACTCCAATTTTCATCTGTGTAGTTAAGTCTGTCATTTCTTCAACATAAATCCCTTGGGTTTAGGGGGTTAGGAAACAAGCATATAGATTCCCTACAGTATGAATATACCCTACCAGTTTGCTATCATAACACTGTTTAGATTGAAGAAAAGAGACAGGTTTATAATTTTACACGTGTAATATGACTGCCAATTTAGGATACTTTCAGCACTCATAACAGCTTTTATTTTAAATACAGTCATCCATAGAACTAAACTTCTTTCCTTCAACATAACAACTTTAAACAATCGATACATCGTAAGTGTCTTAAAAGGCAACCTTTCACAGACAAAAGTAGCATGAGTTTATTGAGCTAGTGAATGGACAAACTGACCTAATAGATTGAAATGGTTACCTCTACAGGATCATTAAACCACAAACTAAGAAGGATTTACACAGAGACAAGTGACTCCCCTAGAGAACCCACTATACACTATTGATCAAAAATCTACTTTTATATGAATTCCTAAATATGTATTCAAAAATAAGTAGGAATGTCAAAATGTTTACTCAATAGAACATAACGGGTCCTGGGGAGCTATTGCCAAGACGCAAAAAACAAAAAGGTACACTAGAAAGTACAATTATGCCTAGATTGCAAAGAAATTTAGAAAACTGGCTAAGTATCAGCATTACTATTTGGGAATCTTAGTATACAGGAAAATGAACCATAGGTGGGTTAAGTAGCTTCTTTCTTTACTTCAACAGCAATCACACCATATTCACACATATATAACAAACAACAGTTTAGGGTTTTTCAACCACAGGTGGTAGGGGAAGTAAAACAAAAACAAAACACCAAACACCCTAGAGCACTAAGTTGGCTTAAGGAGTAAGAGAGACTGAGTAAAGTTAGCCTGGTTACTTCTTTCTCAGAAAATAAGAACAAAAAACAACCAACGCGCCCACACACACACACAGAAAATTATTCTGAAATACCTACAAACAGAAAACAAAGAAATAACGCAGCATAACATTTGATATGAAAAAATACACACTATTTAAAAAAAAAAAAAACACACAAAACACACCACAAGAGAAAACCATTGCTATAAATCCTGATCTGTAATTAAAATCAAAACCAGTACACAATACTGTAGTCCCCAAAGACAGCTGAAACATTTAATCAAAAGTCCCCTCCTATGCCAATGAAAAGATAGGCATGTAAGTATATACTTACAATATACATTAGCATCTGTTGCCCAGCAATCTTCCTCCCCATTTCCCACTCACACGAGTTCTGGAAGAAACTTCCTCTGCCACTCCTTCCTTCTCACACTTTTCCCCAGCTCCAGTGTGGGATCCCCACCATGGGCTGCAGACCTCAGACTTGCTCCAGCACGGGTCCCCTCCATGGGCTACAGTTCCTGCCAGGAGAACCTGCTCTGGCATGGGCTGACCACGGGCTGGAGGTCATTCAGGGCAAATCCACCTGTTCCAGCATCATCTCCTCCACAGGCTGCAGGGAAGTGTCTGCTCCTGGAGCAGATGAGCAGGTCCTTCCTTTCCTTCTGACATGGGTGTTCGCAGAGCTTTCTCTCATACTGCCTCACTGCTGTGCGGCATTTTGCTCTTTCTGAAATACATTTCCCCAGAGGCACCGCCTGCTTTGCTGATGGGCACAGTGTGTCCTGTGGTGGTCCAGTGCAGAGCCCCTGACCTTTTCTCACAGCTCCACTCCTGCAGACCCCTCGCTACCATAACTTTGACACCTACAACCAATACGATATGGTAGGGAACCAATCTGGGAGGGGAAAACACAAAAACTCCACAAAACCCTGAACACAGAAACACCAGTCACACAGTCACCACACTGAAGTCTACATCAGAAAAGTGTTTCACGAACGCTTGCAAATACTGGATTGTGCCTCAGACCTAGTAGGTCTACTTCTTGGCCCACTCAAAGTCCAAACAACCAACTCCACTGCTAGACCAAGGAAAATAAGTGTCCTTAACATGCCTTAGAGGTTATTCCGCTGCATCCAAATATGATGAAGTGGTGAAATAAACCACATTTTTTTCCCCACCCTGAAAATGTACTGCCACGCTACTTAAGATTTATAGCACAGATAAGTCAGGAAGCATCCTTTATAATTTCATAGAAAAGATTCTTTTAATACAAGTAGTATAATTTATGTACATTTGAACTAGAATGAGATTCTGGCATTAAAATGTAAGTATTTGTATATACAGACACGCACATGCCTCTGACAGCAATTAATGGATAGCAGCAAATCAGTCTTCATTTCATGACAGTGACTTCTGAAGTTCACTGTTCAGTATTCAGATGAGCTTTCAAAACATCAGAGTTACTTTTCCTCTGTGTCAAGCCATATGCCAAGTCAGGTTTCCAGCAACAGAAATTGGAACATGGCTTCATCAGCACTGTTCTGGGCACATCTTTCACACACTACATTTCCTGAATTAGCAAGAGGTTTCAATAGGATATTAAAAAGCAGAAAGTTGGCAGCTAGGCTTACTTAAGATGCTTAATAACGTATAGTAAAATTTATTTTCAGTTGTTTATTATACTGGCAAATGACATTTCCAAAATTCTAGCTATGATTTCCTATGTCAAGCAGCTGCTTAAGTCTTCTAGAATAAGGTAAAAAAAAAAGAAACTAAAATACACGGTACACTCCCTTCAGTCCTCCCAGCACACAAGTGACTTTGTAGTTACTTAGTATGCCTATAAACTCCATCTTTTGAAACAGGGATTTGAGATTCAAGAAATCAGTCTTTGTCAAAGAAGCTATCCTTTATAGTACCCTACAGATGAAGCCTCTGAAAGTGACCATCGCACAAATTCCCAGGATATAAGCTGACTAGGAAGCGCTACATCATTTAGTTCAATCTATTGCGAGTCACCACCTTTCACTCACTCAGTGGTTTCTCTACTGAGCCGAGTAAGTTGTGGCATTTTAGAACTGAGCACCCTCAATATCTCACCTTGGTTTCAGTGGCCAATCATCGTGGAATCATTATTTAAATTTGTCTGACACAAGCTTCCCACTTTTTCTCTTAGTGTGACCTACCTAATTAATTAAAAACAAAGTACCCAATAAAAAACACCTTTTGAAAACATTTTGACATTAATCAAGTCACCGGTCAGTCCTCTTTTTGATAAGCTTAAATTCATCAAATCTCCTGGCTCCTTCCATAACTTCTACAAATATTGAAAACTTGTTTAAACAAAGAAGCTAGAATGAGATGCAGTTTTCTATTACTGACTGACCTAGACATAAACACCCACCTAAGTATTTAACTGGTTCAGTCAAACCACAGCATTTCAAGGGGAATTCTCATTGGTTCAGTGCAAGCCTAAACCATTTCAGTAACAAGCCATTCTTTCATGTCTAATCCTCCAAGTTTCTCAAAATGAAGCTTTGCATTTGAACAGCCTGAGTGGATCTAGTTAGACCAGCAAATCAACCAACCTGCCAAGATTGCCACATAATCCTCATTCCATCCATCTGCACCACATCTACACAGTATAAAAAAAAAAAAAAAAAAAAAAACAACAAACAAAACCACAACAACCTTCACAAAAGGCACCCCACACCACATGAACCCAAGTAGCAATCCACACTAAACCCTCTAGTCTAGTAACACTGGCTCTAGAAATTTAGATAATTAAACCGATAGCTACATTTGATATCAGCAACACTCTCCTACTTTCCTCTTCCCAGCTGCAAAGTTCATCAAAATATTTCCTGAAACTGTTTTACAAAATGCCAGAGGCTCCCATGAAAATAGGACAGTTGGAGGAACATGGAGCAGAAGAGAGTCATTTGAAACTCAAAGCCCTTTACTAAAAATAGTTTCTGCAAGTCATACAGCAGAATGCTAATATACGCAACAAAGGGGTGGCCATGAGCTTGCTTTCACCTACATAAAACTTGCTGGTCCTCTTACCACTCAAGGGAATGCAGCCATATGAAACTCAAGACAGAGAAACTCTTACATCATACGTCTCATTTTGTTTGCACACATAGAAAAATCTATCACATGCTCCTGAACAGTGCTTTGAAAGCAAATACTGCTTTAAAAACATACCATATGTGCACGTTCATCGCTACATTAAAATAAACCACTATATCATAATGAAAAATCTCTCAAACAGAACATACAATCTGTCAAGCAGCACCATCACTGCTGTTCAACTGCCAGTCCATACAATGTAAAAACACCTGAAGAGCCAACTGTAAAATACTTACTGTTAACAGGTAAGCATCTCAGGCTTCCTACTACTCCCTATTCTTTAAAATCTAGTGCTATTTTCAGGCAACTACAGAAGCAGTGTTGATAATATCAGACAGAAAGGATAAGAAGGAGCAGGGCCACACCTCATCCTTGCCCCCTCCAGAGGGGGAATGACCCCAACATCTAATAAAGCCAATGACAAATGAGGGCACTCAGCACCTCCTGCAAGACTTCCCTTACATGCCAGGGTCAGACCCTATTTTAATTGGCCCTTCATTCTAGGCATATACTTGCCAGTGTTGATAATATCAGACAGAAAGGATAAGAAGGAGCAGGGCCACACCTCATCCTTGCCCCCTCCAGAGGGGGAATGACCCCAACATCTAATAAAGCCAATGACAAATGAGGGCACTCAGCACCTCCTGCAAGACTTCCCTTACATGCCAGGGTCAGACCCTATTTTAATTGGCCCTTCATTCTAGGCATATACTTGCTCTTTGCAACAAAGGA
>KL254437.1:0-15463 GCA_000699545.1 Podiceps cristatus | reverse complement strand
CCCTTCCCTTCCCTTCCCTTCCCTTCCCTTCCCTTCTTCTTTCTCACTGTTTTTCTTCCTCCTTTTGTGTTTTTCTTTCTCTCCCCTTTTCTGCCTCATTCTTTCAATTTCTTGTCCTCTTTTTTATCTTTCTCCTCTCTCCTTCTTTCTCTCTCCCCTCTTTTGGCATGGTCAAGCCTATTGATCATTTGGGTACCAGTCAAGGATGAAAGTGACTTGGCAAGGACCATTAAGTCAATCACTATGATTAAATACTCCCAAGAATTTTAAAATGTGCTGAAATCAGAAATGGGCAGATACTTAAATGTCTGACCTGTCAGGCACATGAATATCAGCAATGCTTTTGGAAAACGTGTATCAGAGACCTGACAGTAATGGTGCTCCTTCTTGCTATTATTGTTGGATGTTTCACAAGGTAAACAACGCTGTGACACCTTAGTTACAGTATCTGTAAGCAGGCGTCCTTGCCTCAGAATCTTCAAGAAATAAATAGATCAAAATAGTTCTATGGAATAATATACTACTATTGGTATTCACATTTCTCCCTTTCACAGTTCCTTGTTCACTTTGCCAAGGCAGATAAAATTTAAGTTTTGATAATTACATTACAAATTCCTCCTACATTTTCAACTGCATTTGTTATTCTTCATTCACTGTCATATACTTTTGTGTAAGGTAGCTGTATTTTGTTAAATAACTCCTACATTTCGCCCCCGAGTAACTTCACTCTAATTGTAGATAGACTGATTGCTTTGCTTTAAAAAATGCAGTGGGGTCTTCTGTGACAAATAACACTGTGAATAATACGATACACAATGCTTGCAAGCACAGACAGCATATGTAGGCAAGTGTAAAGCATATAGGCAGTGATATTTAAAAATGTGTAATTGACTTAGGATACAAATCTCATTCACTCGTATCACATAATTATTTTCAACTTCCTGACCTAACGCAGAATGTAGAATTTCCTGAATTCCCATAACTTAGTCAATCTGGTGATAAACCCAAATATGATTATGTTAGACCTAACCATGACCCTGACCTGCCTGTGCATGTGTTGGTGAGCCCTAACATTCTTCTCCTACCTTGAAAACATTTGGAGTGTTACAAATACACTCCCAAACTTCCATTTCCTTACTTAATACTTTTCAATATGTGTTGGAGTCCTTCGGAGGAGGTCACAAAGAGGAGGACACCATTGTGCCATCCCTAAGTAGGTGGCACTTCACTCCTTACCTCTGTTTACTCAGAGTAGAATATTTTTACTGGTGTGAAACAGATAATGAGGTTTGGTTGGGGAAGAGTGAGGTGGGGATCATTCCACAAATGTTGGGGTGCTACCACGTGCTGATGTTACTGCCACATATTCACAGTACAGGATACAGCCATAGTATAAAGATCAAGTATAATACAACCCAAACAAAGATGCAGTAAAACAAATATAGTGATTGAAATAGCTGGAGGGGAAAGGTTTTGTAATACCTACCTCCTCTTGACTACTTTTTAACTTAAGTTTTCATAAATCAGGTTCTAATCCGCCTCTAGCACAAAATATCTCTTCAAGAAAACCAGATAGCAGCAATTTTCAAGAGTACCCACTCACACTCCCAAATAAAGAAAAAAAAGGAATATTTCTTTCAGATGCACTGTTCACAGGGAGACAGAGAGCATATGTTTTATTATCACAATTAGCTGTGATTTTGTTATCTCCCTAATAAATGTTCCTTTCATCCTGCTAGAGGCCACATCTGAAATCTGTTTGGAGACAAGAGAGAGAATGCAATTCTATTTTATGCAACATTTCTTGATTTAGATATTGTACTATATAATATACTACTTAGTTTTCAAGTGGAATTCAATGAATTAGTTTTGGTCTACTGCTACCAGATTTTGCATATCTTAGTGCCTAAATTTATTTTTATTGTATCAGTCATGATCAGTCAAGATGATCTTGGTGTGTAGTTGTGTTTGTCTGGGTTTTAAACAACTGACATTCTCAACAAAAGCTGTCACCACTGTAATGTTCTCTCATCTCTGGTCAGCAGAATTTGAGTTTGATGATTTGGAAATCCTGTAGGGTGTGTGAAAATCAGAAGTGTCTGACTTCTTTACACGGGCAGAATGACTTTTTACATGGTATGTGCAGTGAGGCCAGGCTCACAAAGATGTATTAGGCAGTCAGCTTGGGCAGAATTTAGATCTTGATTCCCCTGTCCTTAGTAATTGAGTGGCATACGTTCAAATAGCTATTTGAACACTAGCTCTATTACCCTTTAGATCTGTCAGTTTAGGACCTTTGATCCATGACCAAAGATGTCATTGCTTATTCTGCTCAATGCACTGCTTTGTTGAGATACACAAGTAGCTCCCAACAAGCTCGTGCACGTGATACAGTGCAACATTGTGCAGTGAAAGCTTGCCGAAGGGACGCTTGAATGGCGAAATTTAGAGAAGATATTTAATATGGTTGTTGCAACAAATACAATTATTTAGTAGTATATACTTGAAGGTGGATTATCACCTGGAGTTCTGGATACTGTGGACATAAAAAAGGGAAATCCCGTAATAGGGAATGGCTGCATATAGTGTCAGTAGAACAAAAGAGAAGAAGAGGTAAATACTGGGAAAAAAAGGTGTGGTAGGAAATTGCTATGTTTTGTGACCTAAGTATTAAATAAGAGAGAAATGTCTAGAATTGCATCAAATATTATCCTTCTGTCATAATAGTACTATTGCAGTATGTAAAGGAAAAGGAATCAGGAAAGGGTGGTGAGGTGCTGAAATAGGAAAAAAAAAAATTTGTTTTTTAGGAAATTGTGTAGGTAGCAAAGTGGGTGAGCTGGCAGGGGGAGAGTAAAACATCCTTCCAAATTCAGCTTTCCTGTTTGCATTAGATTGAGATACAGTAAACGTATATTAAACATGTCAGTTATTTAACTGTCATTCAGTGATAATCAGATGCAATATATGTACTATCATTCTTCATTGAGTAAATCTGAACTGTGTTCTCACTGGTGAGTGTAGATTTTCTCAGTAAACTTCTATTTGTTAGCCGGGGGTTAAAAAGAATACTTTCTAGAAAAAAGGCTTCTATTGCATCTTAGATTTTGTTTTAATTATTTACGTGACTGGTTTTTATCTGTATTATCTGTTGCATTGTTTAATGTTTAATGTTTTTAATGTCTTTGTGTGGTTCTTGGAATGTTAGGGAAGATAAGTACTGTAGATATAAAATTAATAATTAATTATTCTTGATGATACTTACAGGAGTTACATATATAAATTCTCTGATGTCTGCAGGAGAACAAATCTAGAAGGCCTCTGTTTTGCTGTTACTCTGCATGAAGGATTTTCCTTGGCTTGAACAGGAATTCTATGCACAGAGTTGTAGAAAAACTAAGCCTGTAAAATATTGGTAACCTTAACTCTAATTTCAGATTGCAAGTTATATAATGAACATTTATAAGTAATCCACACCTAGAAAGAAGACTGGTGTTCTATCTGCCTGCCATGTATTCCTTAGTAAACACTTACGAGTATAGACTGTTGACATTGCAGACACAATTGATAACCTGATTTAGAGACATATTTCTGGATATGTAACTAAAGTACACTGATGGCTTTTAGATGCCATACACTGAGATTATATAGGCACGCATAGGTTAGGAAATTTTTGTGGCAAGTGTTTGCAATTTTTAATCTTGAAGAAAAGACTTTTCTTCAAGAAAAGACAGACAAAAATGTAAGTTAAATGTGACAAACACAAATATCACAGCTGAGACATCTAATTTTGATTCATAACTGCATTACTGATTTGTCTTAGAGTGTTCAAGGTTTCCTAGTAAAATACTTCAGGCTTTTATTTGTATTATTGCATGCTGGATGTTGATCAGAAGCTGGAGGGGATTAAAGAAAGTGGGTGAAAAGGTTATTGGACTAGTTTCAGGCTATTTTGTTTCAGCTAGATATTTGGTATGCATGAACATAGCTAGACCCTTTTCCTATCTATTTCGCTCTCTACTCCACTCTAAATGATATATAATGTTTGAATCCCTTCCTCTGTTTAGCCAAGTGCAGTATTACAGCAAGAGTATATCAGTGCTGATTCTGAAAAGCATTTCACAAACAGCTCCATCGCTTGCTTCTTTTCCTGTAGGGGCATCGCATATTACTTGGAGAAGGATGAGCTAAAAGTAATGAGTGGTGCTGTGGTGATGCTGTAATTTTTTTGTGCAACTTGAAATGTCGGAGATCTGAGATGACCTGTGTTAGGGTATGTGACTGAAAGTTCACCAACCCACCCACACACAGGGGAGCGCAGAGACACGAGCCCTTGCCCCGACCTCCCCAGGGCTGTTCCAGGAGAGCATCAGCCCCATGGGTTGTGTGAGACCCAGCACCCTGAGTCCCTGGAGGCCCCTCCACACACACACAGACCAGGCGGCCCCTGCTCTGGAGGATGGTGTTCATTATGGGATGCAGGACAAGAGCATTCTGGGATTGAGTGAGACTTCTTATGGGATGTTTAGGGGAATCATAGAATCATAGAATTGTCAAGGTTGTAAAAGACCCTTAAGATCATCGAGTCCAACCATCAACCCATCACTGCCAAGTCCACCTATACCATGCCCTCAAGCACCGCATCTATCCGTTCTTTAAATACCTTCAGGGATGGAGACTCAACCACTTCCCTGGGCAGCCTATTCCAATGCCTGACCACCCTTTTGGTGAAGAAGTTTTTTCCTAATATCTAACCTAAACCTCCCCTGGCGCAGCTTGAGGCCATTTCTTCTCGTTCTATCACTCGTTACTAGGGAGAAGAGACCGACCCCCACCTTGCTACAACCTCCTTTCAGGCAGTTGTAGAGAGCAATAAGGTCTCCCCTCAGCCCCCTCTTCTCCAGACTAAACAACCCCAGCTCCCTCAGCCGCTCCTCATAAGACTTGTGCTCTAGACCCTTCACCAGCTTCGTTGCCCTCCTCTGGACATGCTCCAGCACCTCGACGTCCTTGTAGTGAGGGGCTCAGAACTGAACACAGCACTTGAGGTGCGGCCTCATCAGTGCCGAGTACAGGGGCACGATCACCTCCCTACTCCTGCTGGCAACACTATTCTTGAGGTGTCCCAAGGTTTTCACATTGGGAAGAACCAAAGGTGAGGAAACAGAGGGATCAAGGTGGTTTGGGGAGTAACAAATGTGTAAGAATGGACATATAAGAAGATAAAGGGTACCAGTCACTTGTTGACAGTTTGCTGGTCAATACCCTTGTCTGCATTTCAGCTGGTGGTCTACATATTTCAGTACTATACATCTATAGTTTACTTAGTTTGATGCTCTTGAATATGCTGCTTTTTACCTATTTATTGTTTTGATTGGGAGTAAAATGTGTTGGCATGGTATTTACACTACTTTTGACTCTAGAACTGTTCTGTGATTATTGTTTTTGACATGAAGATACAGAATTTATAACATTACCAATTCTCATGAATGGACTAGATGAACTATTGTTTTAAGTCCTCCAATTTCAGTTATTAAGAATAAAGTATTTAAATAAATAGAAAGTATAGTATTAAAATCCAGAGGCACTAATTTTTTATTTTCCATAATGTGCCAATTTATTATATATAAACAACTTCCATCATCAAGGTCCTCTGATTTTTTTCTTCTAATGTATTTTTAGACATTATGTATGCTTTAGGATTTCTAGTCTCTTATGAAGGTATTAGCTACATTTCTGAAACTGCAATCAGTTGCATTTTTTATTTCAGACATAGTGTCTATCCATATATGTGTTTTTCATTATTACAGAAACAAAGAAAAAGGGACTGTAGTGTGTTGTCTTACTGAATGTATGACTGTATGCATCTCAGTCTATTTGTCTATTTAAGAAAATAGTTTCATTTGTAAGCAAGCAGTTTCTTGTCTGAAGTCCTAATAGCCTCTGGCAAAAATATTTTAGAGATACAATAAGTGGCATCAAAATATTTTATAATAAATGGGAAATAAGATTTGCACTAGAAGCATTGAAGGGTTACAAGTGAAGAAATAATGAGATCCTTGAATATTGAATATGTTGAAAAATTGACAATGAACTTGGGTGAGTATAAAAGAATCTTTAGTAGCTCCACAATCATTAAATGGAGCAAGTTCAATTTAATTGTATATATTTCAGGGTTATTTCAAAAAAATATTTTGGAAATAATGTTGAATATCTGAAAAGATACTGAAAATATTTCATTTGATTTCATCATAGCAAAATGTTGGAATATGTCTAGTATAAGATGGAAAATGAATAGCAAAGTACAATATATACTATATGAACTCTATATGTTTTCAATATAATTAATGCATAGTATAATAAAGCAAGCAGGTGGGGTAGAAGACTAGCTTGGCTGAACAGGGAACACCTCATTGAGCCCAAGAGGAAAATCAAATTGTATATTCTCTGGAAGCAAGGTCAGGCTTAAGAGGAAGATTACAGAGCTGTGGTTCATACAGGGAGAAGACATGAAAGGCCAAAGCTCAGTTAGAGTTGAAATGGCTCAGTGTGGGTCAGACAAGAAATGCTTTTTAAAGTATGGTAATAGCAAGAGGACATCTAAGGAAAACATTGGACTGATACTTGATGGTCACTTGACAAACAGGGATGAAGAAAAGGCAGAGGCTTTCAATGTGTTTCTCGCTTCAGTCTTTAATAATAGTGATAGACCTTGTCCAGTCCTCCAACTCGGAGGACCATGACTGCCGGAACAGTGCCTTTCCATTAGTGGACACTGAAACTGTAAGGGACCAGATGTACCAGTTGAAAGTCTGTAAATCCATGGGGCTGCATGGGTTTCATCCCAGAGTACTGAAGGAGCTATCAGATGTTACAGCAGGACCCCTCTCAATTAACTACCAAAGGTCTTGCAAGTCTGGGGAGGTCCCTACTGACTGGAAGCTGGCCACAATGTTGTTCCAATCTACAAAAAGGGCGTGAGGGAAGACCCAGGGAACTACAGATGTGTTAGTCTAACCTCAGATCCTGGAGAAATTATGGAGAAGATTATACCTTGAAAAGCATTTAAAGAACAATGCAATCATCAGGCAGAGTCAGCTTGGGTTCACACAGGTAAAGTCCTGTCTAACTAATATGAGATATGATAAGGTCACCAATCTAGTGGATGAAGGGAGGGTGGTGGATGTAGTTTTTCTGGGTTTTAGTAAGGCTTTTGATACTGTCCCTCACAGCATCCTTCTGGACAAGTTGTCCAGCTGTGGCATGAGCAGGTTTACAGTGAGCTGGGTGAAGAACTGGCAGAACAGCAGGGCTCAAAGGGCTGTAGTGAATGGGGCCACATCTAGCTGGTGACTGGTCACCAGCAGTGTTCCATGGGGTTCAGTTCTAGGGCCGGTTCTGTTCAATATATTTATCAGTGATCTGGATGCAGGACTTACACCCTTAGTAAGTTTGCTGATGATACCAAACTAGGAGGTGCCGTTGACGAGAGAGAGATACAAGAGGCCTTGCAAAGGTATCTAGATAGATTGGAGCGTTGGGTTATGGTTAATGGGGTGAAATTTAAAAAGTCTAAATGCTGGATTCTGCAGCTAGGAGGGAGTAATGCTGGGCACAAGTGTAAATTGGAATGGCTGGAGAGCAGCCCCTTGAAAGGAGCCTGGGAGTGCTGGTTGATGGAAGGCTCAATATGAGACAGCAGTGTGCCTTGAGGGGAAATTGTGTCCTGGGTGCATCAAACACAGCATAACCAGCTGGTCAAAAGAAGTGAGTGTCCTGCTGTGTTCAGCATTGGTTCAGCCTTACTTCAAGTACTGTGTGCAGTTCTGGGCCTCACAATTTGAGGAGGATGTTCAGGTCCTTGAATGTGTGCAGAGGACGGCAACAAAACCAGTGAGAGGGCTAGATGGTGTGTCTAAGTGGCATGGAGCGGCTAAGGGCTTAGAGTTTATCTAGCTTAGAGAAAACAAGGCTGAGGGGTGACCTCATTGCTCTCCACAGCTTCCTGAGGAGAGGAAAAGGAGAGGGAGGTGCTGATCTCTTCTCCCTGGGATCCTGTGGCAGGATGTGTGAGAATGGTTCAAAGCTGCACCCAGGGAGGTTTAGACTGGAAACTGGGAAACATTTCTTTACTGAAGAGGGTGGTCAAACACTGGAACAGGCTTCCTAGAGAGGTGGTCGATGCCCCAAGCCTGTCAGCATTTAAGAGGCATTTGGACAATGCCCTTAATAACATGCTTTAACTTTTGGTCAGCCCTGAATAGTCCGTCAGCTGGACTAGCTGATCATTATGCGTCCCTTCCAACTGAACTATTCTATTCTATTCTATTCTATTCTATTCTATTCTATTCTATTCTATTCCTTATACTTATTTAATATGAAAATATTATCAAATTTGATTACATATAGCGGAAAATGCACATTTTAAAAAAATTTTGCACAGCTGGTGTATATAGATGTTTCCTAACTGACATAAATAAAATGATGCCATTTCACATTAACTTTTTATAATGGTCTTTATGTCCATCCCTTCTCCCATTATTCCATATATAATTTAGTGGAAATAAGATGAATACAGAGTGGAAAAAATATTAGAGAAGAGGAAATATTTCTGAAAGAAGTTGGAACTTAATAAATTTTACTTTTATAATGACTGTTTACTAAGGTTTTTATGTCATACTTACTAGGACTAGATACATTTTTCTGTTCTCCTAAGAGAATGTGTTAATCATTGAATGCTTATTCATGAGCCTTTCTCAGGGGGATGAAGCCTGTTTTTCTCCTTTGATCAGTGTCCATACTTTCTAGGTAGTATGTCTCCTATACTGAGCATTCAGTCTGACTCCCAGATCCTGGCAAACTGTCTGCTCCTGAGATTTTTACTAAGCACAATTCCTTACAGGCATCCTTTGGAATAAGTGGCTCAGCTGTGTTTCTTAAAGAAATGAATTAAGAACAAAGGTCCAGGAGAGAATTCCAGGTTGATAATCCTCATATAATAAAATATTTTTTTCTTTAGCTGAAAATCAGGTGTGTAAGCTCCTGACTTGTTTCTTTGTCATTCTTTATTTGCTAATTCAGGAAAAACTGCCCTCAGAGGGCTGGCTGTTGTCTATCTGATTACTGAATGTCTGAATCTCTTTATGTATTTTACCCGGAACTATGACTTTGAATTTAGGGCTTAAGTAATTCCTGTTGGTGCCATATAGCTTGTAGCCAAAGCAGAGGCTTATGTCAACTAGAAACTACACATGCCTTAATCAGTATTAACTTGCATTGAACCAAAATATAAGTGTACTAAAATAAAGTAACCAGCATGTACACTTACTGATTTTGTAATGCTGTGATGGCAGAACTAGACACAATGCATAAGCATTTCACAATGTAAGGAATGTGATCATCAAAGGGAGAGAGATGTGTGTAGTTGCATTCAGGGCAATTTGGGGAATACAGAGGAAGCATGACTTGCAAGACAAGAAAAAAAATACAATATAAGCAGTACTGGAAGCAGATGAGACCCCTGCTTTCCCTTGGGAGGACCAAATAGCATAAAGACATCAAACATGGTGGAAATATGGAGAAGAAATAAAACAAACCCCCTTCAGTTCTAAATTCTGTCACCAAAATCTCTCTGGTATGGTCACTTTAACCTCCACAACTGAGAACCACTGAAGACAGTTGCTAATGGTGTCATCACGAGCTCCGGGGTGTTATGTACTCATCACTAATGTAGCATATTAGTGTTTCTGACTGCCAGTTTTTTATATATAGTGATGATGATCAGTAACATGCAAGAACTAATTATTAATACAAAACGTGTTGTTAGTGAAGAAATTTAGTAAAGTTTGTTTTTAGAGCTTAAAACTGGGCTGATTTGTCAGTCTTCTAAACACTTTATCACAGCAATATCTTAATTAACTGATATGTACATATATGTATATATATTATATATGTGCACATATATACACAGACACACACATAGGCAGTTGCAATAGCCTAAAAGTAGAATGTTGAAACACTGACCATTGGAGAAGGAGCACTATGCTTTGTCCCTTCAGCCACCTCTTCTTCTGCAGATATTACTTCAGTCTCTGGATCCTTTCAGGTCTGAGGGTGTCCGCTTCTCTTGCTTTCTTATCCAGACTAGCAGACTCCTCATTGCTGCTCTCACCTCTTCCCCCTGCTGTCAGCAAGGACCTGGAAACTCTCTTGCTGGCAACATACATTGAAACAGCAGCTGCTCAACTTGTGGATACTTCTTACTCGGAAGGGCACTCTTGTCCCATGCTTAATGCTGAGTTCTCTATTCTCACCAGTCCTTGAGAATCCTAGATCCATAATTAAATAATTTTTAAAATGCGGGCTTTTTTAACAGAACCATTCAACATGACAGCTTTCCTAGCATCTCACTGAAACACCTAGCATTTCACAAAGTGTTTGAAAATTAGATTAAATGGATCTCTGATCTTGTACATCAGATGCTGTGTTCCTGTGAAAAAGATGTCAAACAACTGAAAATAATGTTGTTTTGTATTTTTAATGGATATGTGTAAAAGCTGTTCAAAGCAAATCAAATCAAAACTAACATACCTGATTCAGAGGTAGCAAAAGTGAAAATGTTGAGGAAGTTATGAGCTGCTGAAGCCTGTGGATTCTAGGACCAGAGTTTCTTCTTTGCATTTGCTGAAGCCCAGACAGGTGCAGCCTGGGAACCCAGGTCTCTCTCCATCCCATTCCCATGGATGCAGGTTTGGCAGGTAGTGAGGCTGAGCCCACGTCCCAGGGAGGCACATGCGCATGTGTGCGCAAACACGTGCACACGCATGCACAGAGGACTCTAACATGGCTGGACACATGGCCCACCACAGACAGGGCACTGCCTTCAGCAGCAGCCCCATGAACACCAACAGCGCTAACGTAAAGCAGCGCAGTCCTGCTCCTCCTCTCTGGCTGATCCGGACTGAAGTGAAAACTCACACACACCATCACTCTGTCGATTTACAAACACACACAGAGTCATGGATCCCTTGAATACCTGTGCGGCCTCTCAGTCCACCTAATGCCTGTGGCTGGACCCTGGGCACCTTACCCAGCATGCAGGTTTCCTCCTGCTTGCCACCTAGTCCAGCTTGATGTTCACTAGCAAACAGATGCATGCACTTGCACACTTGTCTCACACTGATCTTGCACTTGCCGGCTATTCTAGCTTGAGGTTTCCCAAAGAGTGACACATACGCACACACTCAGTATTAAATTTACAGGGAAAAGACAAACATAGCCAGGCCTCTCCAGTTGCTGCGACATATACCTATGGGCCTTGTGACCTTTCCTCCAGCTGATGCCACTCGTGCTGTGCAGTACTCACACATAGGATAGAGAATGAAAGAACACAGACAAAATAGATAAGAAAAGAATTTAATATATTCATGTGATGAAAAAAAGAGATCTGAATCACAGAAAAATTAAAATAACTTATTACAGTCCTCACTGAACTTTACATATGCTTCTGGCTACCTGTATTCTTTTCCAGAAGAGGCTGAAGGTGAGATCTAATTCCAGAGGAAGGGTTTGTTTTGTTAATGATTTCTTCATTTGATTCAATCCTTGTTTGCCTTTAAGCAAGGAATTACTTAACATCTTCCCTGAGCATGGGGACAGCATTGAAGATGTTATGTTAGGAATGAAGTTTAGGATATATCTATCCTTTGTTTCAACTTTAGGGCAGCAGATCATAATCCTGGACTGGCTCTGTATCACTTTGTAGAATGAGGAATGATTATTTCACTCCTCTGATGTATCCTTCCACAACAATTTCTTGCCCTCCAGTTTGGAACTGGAACAACTTTTTGCCCCTTATTAAATCCATACAAAGCCTTTTGTGTGTGATTGTGGTGCTCAGTAGAAAGACCACAGTAAGAAAAATGCCAAATTTACTCTTCTAGGTTACGAGGGGAAAGAAGAACTAAAGATACAGGTTTTCATGAAGTTTTGGATTGGTTGCAAATATTATCAGTATTTCTGAAAGTTCTACTGGTGTGAATCTAGCAAGTATGGTGTTTGGCTTAGCAGAAAATTGAAAGGAAATGTCAAATTCAAAGGGACAGTAAATTCCTCAGTGGATTTGAAGTAGATGTCATTAGATGCATAAATGGTAGAACCTGTGGAGTCTAATTAATGAGGGATCTTTTTACTTCCATATTTGGGAAAAAAGCAAGAAGAAAGGGGAAACTTTAAATGAGTATCATTTAAGTCATTAAACACTGCATATGAAATGAGTTCATTGGGTAAATTCATTCCTTTAAAATTTACATTATTTTTAGAGTCTTTGTATACTTGCTGTAAGCATAGACAAAACTCACTTTTCATGACTATCACAATGCATCTTTTCATCAGTGCTAAATTCTCTTCAAATGGTTTAAAGGAAAAGAGGAAAAAAGGAAAAGGGCTTCTGCAAGGGACCTAAGGAAAAGTCTTCTGCTTTATTGTAAATCTTACAGTTGGACATCTTTTTTCCCTGAGTAGGAGACTGATGCTCATTAGGGAGAGCTTCCTAAAACAGCAAAATACTAGAAACATTTGTATGTAATAAAAAAATCAAATTATCCAGTACTTGCAGTTCCTAAGAGTAGTTTTTAATAAGAGATAGCTATTGTTGAATAATTTACCAGAGCATATGTGTAAGAAATAAAAAACACAGAAACAATAATTTCCATGACAGTAGTGTTCACACAAATATATTATAGGCACAGACTCAGAATTCAGCTAGCATTTCTGGAGCAAGTTATGATGTTCAAGGGTCTTAAAACACTGGTGAAAATTTCATAGTTTTGTGTCCCATAACTCAATTATGGCTAAAAAGGAAAGGAAAATGACCTTTTTTTTTTTTTTTTTTTTTTTCTGTTGAAAAAATGTCAGAATGAAAATGTATTACACATACAAAAAAAAAAAAAGTCAACAAGTCAAAATGTGTACAGAAAATTAAAAGTGCTTCCTAAGGACTAATAAGTTATACTCAAATCTTCTTTGATATCATAGAATTTCTATAATACATATTGCATACATAAGTATTTTTTATATAAAGGATTCACTTACTATATGTAAGTGTGATTTCACTGTTCAGTTGTTCGTTACAAAGTTATTCTTCAATAACTAATAGAAAGTGCTAGTACCTTGGGGTTTTTCATTCACTTTCCTAAATGGCAGATTTTGGAATGTGAGATGGCACTCGTAAGATTTCTTTTACCATAGGTACATATGTTTGTTGTGTAGCATTCTCATACTGAGTGTATAAAAATCTAGATTTTCAGTATTCAGCTGTTAGTTACTACTTACTGCAAGGTTTCAAAACATACAAATAAATGTACATCCTTAAGTTAAGATGGTATCATACTAATTTAATTAAGGTACTTTACTAGATAACTAGTATAAATCAACATGATCCCAGCAGAGACAAGGATCCTAGACCCTAATTAGCTGGTCTTTTCCATATTATATATATATTTTTTTTTTTTTTATATATGTTGAAAATGTATTCTCTAGTATGTATTTTGAAAGACTTTCAAAATCATTCATAGTCTGTCATTCTGATGATAGTATTAATGTAATAAAGTATAAATTAATAAATTGAAGATGTATAGTATGTGCTAAATGAATTAATCTTGACGTACAACCACAAAATTAATTTCCCCTGATATAAATATACACATTCTTACATAAAGCAACAGTCAAGCATGTGCTACTATATTTTAACACTTATATATAAATGCTAGTTAGAGATCTAACTACTGCATTTACATTGAGCGGAATGTATACTGTTATGGCTAAATACACAGCTAATGAAAAAAGTATAAGGACTCTGCCTACCTCACTGCTATAATCTCAGCCTGAAAAGGGTTTATAAACTCATTGAACCTTTTAATGCATTATTCTGTTTACAAAAGAAAACATCAATCATAAACTTATTTTGCCAGAGAGGGTACAATGATTTGAAGTTGTTAAACATGTCATATCTAACACATCAGAAAGATGAAACTCGTCATTGAAGGTCTTGTCTGTCATGTTACACTGACGCAACTTGATCATGACAATCCATTTTTCTTAATTGCTTTCTGTAACATTTTTATAGACATGTATACTGAAGAAATAGTTGTACACTCATATTAGGTAACAGACTTCCTTATCTGCAATGAAAGGTCATTCAATTCAAATTTTAAATTGAAGAAGAACAAATGAGACAGATTTTCAACAGAACATGATGGTAAACAGTAACTGAAGTTGTATGTATAATGTTCAGCTTTCAATAAAAAAATTATTTGGGAAAGAATTCACAGAGAGTTCTAATGAAAATCAGAGGGAAAAAAAACGGGTGCATAATTATGTTTTGTTAACTTTCTCAGAAAAGCTGTGAGATTTGACTCTTTGCTCTCTTTTGTGCTGGGCTGGCTTTTGAACCTGTGTGTATCCCACCAGCTTCTTAATCTCTGAACCGGATGACAGAATTAATTTCATACTGTAATTTCTCACTGCTATGGATATTTTTGAATGATGAGTGTTTTGTTTCACTGTGGAGTGTGAATATTTTAAAAATCTCCTGTCTATCACCTCTATTAAGTACAAAGACAGCATGTGTCAAAAAAGAGCAACTGTTGCTGAATCGTTAATTTTTCTGTATATTGAGCTCCAGAGGGGACAGTGAATGTGCATTCTTCCTTCCACAACAGCACAAAGACAGAACTGGAACGCAAATAAGATAGTCAAAAGTGTGTTTTCACCTGCTGCTTCTCTGGCTTGATGATAGGTCTGTTTCTCACTAGTTTTGTCCTCAGAGACTGCCACAGACAACAGAATTTCAGCATGATTTATAATGGCTTGATGAAACACTGAAAAAATGATGAAGGAAGATAAAAGTACAGATACAATCTGTCTATCAAATGAAGTTCTTACTATAAATACTGTTAATGCTAATAGAAATTGAATTAATTATTCTGAGGACTTTCAGTACAATATGAAAGTAATATTAAGAAGTTATATTTTCAAGGGGATATTATTAACAAGCAGCCATTTCATTCCCCATTGTGCTGGTCTTGGCTGAGATAATTTTCTTCATAATAGCTTTCATGGGGCCAGGTTTTGGATTTGTGCTAAAACCAGTGTTGGTAATATAGGGATGTTTCAGTCCCTGTCTGAACTATGCTGTAGGTGTGTCCATTTATGACCTGGTCTCCTCAATAGGCCTGGGACCTGCATTGTGGAGAGCTGCTCTCTCGGAATGACCCCTCAGACCTAGGTAATAGCTTGTCATGCATAACTATAGGCATAACATAGCATAACTATTCTCTTCTCTTCTATTCTATTATTTTCTATTCCCTGTGCTCACCATGAGTCAAGTAACGATGAGACTGTTATTTGCCTGAAATACCAGCGGTTTTTCAGCTCCAAAACCACTTTCAAGGGCACATATCAC
>KL254436.1:0-19246 GCA_000699545.1 Podiceps cristatus | reverse complement strand
CTGCATTCTCTCTTTACACACTACATTCTCATCATCTAAGCAATAAACGTGTAAATTTGCAATATAAATAAGAAATTAATAGAAGCAGGAAAAGAAAACAAATTACAATGTTCTCAACAATTTTAGATTATCAAATCCCAATGAAGATTAGGTGAATCCACTCTCTTCCCACTTACAAAAAAAAATATTCTTTTTAATAAAGCTGGGAATAGCTGCTGTTATCTTTCATTATTCTTGTCCTGTAAACAGAACAAACACAGCACAATGTCACATAATCAGCAAAGAGAAAGTGTCTGAAGCTTGTGCAGTTCCTCATAAAGATTATACAGTGCACTGCAAATGTTTTGTTACTTTTTTTTTTATCAAGAAAAAAAAACTGTCTAGAAGGTTTATGGACTATATCAAAAATACTAGGTTAGGTGAAACAGTAGTAAAACAGTGAGAAAAATATTTCAAACAATTCACTTAAGGACTATATGAATCTCCTATAAATGCAAGGAACAATTCTTTTCTGAATATATAAGGATCAGAAATTAACAGTTTTTTAGTTTCTGCAATGAGTGTAGTTGTTTATTTTTTAATGAAGGTCTAGATTAAGGTCTTGACCTAGATTATTCTGAGGAAGTAGGAGAGATTTCTTCTCATAAATTTTGAAGATGTGGGCTAAGAAACACCAAAGGAAGATCAGGTATTCACCAAGCATTAACTTGGGAAGGAACAAAAAGAAAGGGATGAGAACAGAGAATCCAGCTGATGACTGTTGGTTCCCCCTACGGGGTTAAGCAGTGACTTCAGTGGGTGTTAAGAATATTCTGTGTTTTTTTAAATGTTCAGTTCATTGACTGGAAAGCATGAAAATATTCTTCCTCTGTCTTCTGCTCTACCCAAATATTAAAAATCAAACTCAATCAGCTCTATATTGCAATTAAAATACATTTCCAACAGTACATGAGCTTTTGGCTGATAAGAAGATTTGTGGTACCAAACCCTTTTCAAATCTTCAAGCATTTTTTAAAGACATATTAAAGGAAGATGGTGCAAAGCTTTTTGAACCACAATGGTATTGTATCAGCCATGGAAACAAGTGGAAAAGATTAATACTTGTACACTCTTAAACTTCGCAGAACAAAATCTCCAGATAACACATTATAATCAGTAACTAAGAGGTCTAAATTGCGATTCAATCTTCTTGTATAAAAATGGATTTTTTCCTAGTTACAGTATTCAACTTAACAGAAGTATCACTGAAGAATTCTTTTCAGAAGGGAACTGTTATCCCTATGAAATGAAAACATTTAGGAGGAACAGCTTGATGACTGAATAGTTCCTTCCTTTGTAATGCTAATTATTCTTATAAAGAAGCCACAAATAGAAAAAGGGCTGTATCCATTTTCAGGCACAAAACATGTAAAATATGACTTTCAAATGAGAGAACATTTTTCATCAAATATGCTAAGACTGCATATTTTCATTATGAAGATCATTACCTCTCTGAGGCCAGACTCACAAAGGTGCTAAAAGATGTTAAAAAGTAGCCTCAGCAGTTTTGGAACATAACTTTGCCTATACAGTTTTGTAAATTTCAACCATATGGCTATGCAAATCCACATGTAGTTTTGATATATTCTAAATAAAGATATCAATTTTAATAAATGACTTGAAATGAAGGACTTTCAAACATCAGTTTTAACCAAAAAACCCCAAAACCAACCAGCCAAAGAAAACCCCACAAACCTACTGTGCTTGTGTGTATTTCTGTGTGCTTGAATAGTTCTCACTGTGGTTACATGTCATTGTTGCATAGAGAACTTGCTTAAGCACGTCCTCAGTTATATGATGATTTAAGCATGATTTTAGCCAAGAGTCCGAAGTTAACACATACTTCAGTGCCTTAATTTCAGGATTATTTTTTTATTTACAACACTACTGCTGACATCAGTGGAAAAAAAAAAAAAAAAAAAAAAAGTGAAAGAAGCCTGGAATTCATTTTATTTGCATGTAAATTTCTATAAAATCTGTACAGTCCACTGCTTTTATATAATCTATATTGCTTTACCAGCAGTATTAGAAGTGTTGTAATTCCATCTAGATCTAAAAGCTTCTCTTATATCTTCTATCTTTCTGATTCTAGAGATTAATACTAGTAGTTATTAATTTCATTGCTGTAATGCCAATAGATGAACTTTACTGATCGTCAAATGGCTCCAAAGGGTTTTCAAACTAAGTACAGGGCAAAAGACAACTAGAAGGATATAAGCAAACAGAGAGAGAGTTAAAGAAAATGATAAGCGAATATTGTCAGTGTGCTAAGCAGTAGACTTAGGAAAACAGCATGATAATGACTGTGAAGTGCTTTTGTTGTTGATGTTGGGGTTTTTTGGCTGACATCACACTCGGAGACAGTAAGGACTACTAGCTTATATTTGATGTGACAGAAGAAAAGGAATCAGAAAAGAGAGAAAATAAAGGCTGATGTCAAAATGTGAACAAGCTACAAGAATACATTGTGCAGTAGCATTCTGGATATTCTTGAGCACTACAAAGGATACCAAATCAAAATTTAAGACTAACACATCTTTAATGAAACGGTTTATGTCATCAGTGACAAAGGGAATGGGAAAAGTAAGAAAGCAATCTCTCTATCCTATCTTTTCAAAATGTGAGATAAAGAAAAACAAAAAAAATCCAACAAAACCCAAGCCAACTCAAAACCTAGAGTAGTTCATGAGATGATGGTCACATGATCTTATACAGGTGTTAAAACAGAATGTCCTGCTCTTCCACTGTAGCACTGTAGGTTAACTGCCATCACTCCAAGGAATTACGGAGACTTCCATGTCCTAGATGAAAAGAATATTTAATAATTTTTCTTTATTCTGTTTCTAAAGTTTGGGGCAAACAAGAATTTCATAGATCTTTTGGGAATATCTGGAGTAGATCTAAATTCCACAGCACTCTTGGTCCATCAGGGGCCACCATGACACCTTCTTCTTGAATAACTGCATCATACCTGACACTTGTAGTCTTCCAAAGGACAGTTGCTCCTACAGGAATAAATGAGTCAATGCTGCATTTATCAAAGCCAAAATGAAGTATGATAAAAAAGAACTGTTGTAATGGGAGAGCTGTACTAGTTTGCACATTTAAACTAATAGAGAAAACTGCTATAGAAAATATTAAAAATAATAGTGAATGCAGAAAATCCCTTCTCACTTTTAATTTTGACGAAAAATGCTATTTTTACTTTGTAATACATATTTCAGAGTTCTTGAGGTCTAAGATGTCTTTACTGGCAAGACAGGATATCTACAGTGCTTTGTTTACACTAGTCTATCTTGACCTATGAAAATCTTTTGTAGGTTGTGAAGGAATTAATCACCTTGAATAGCCAAAAAAAAGACATTGCCTATTTTGGAACTTAACCAAGTTTCCTTTTTGCTGATGCTTTCTCTGATAAGTGAGTATGTGTACTCATTCACTCTGAACTAGTTGTGGTCATTGCCATCTTCAATATAGGTTACTGAGCACATATAATGGCTTGTGATTAGTACTGACCAGTTCTAAATAAATTACTCGAAGTGTAAAGATCTACAAGGAAAGGGAAAGGGAGAGGGAGAGGGAAGAGAAGAGAAAGGGTAAAGGGGAAAGGGCAAAGGGGAAAGGGGAAAGGAAAAGGGGAAAGGAAAAGGGGAAAGAAAAAGGGGAAAGGAAAAGGGGAAAGGAAAGGGGAAAGGAAAAGGGAAAGGAAATGGACTAGAATCAAATACGTAAAGTAAATTTGGTAATTTCTGATTTTTTTTTTTCAAAAATAATAATGAAAAACATTCTAGATAACTGGGTAGTTTCCCATTTTAGTACATAAGTATGCAAAATGACACAACATAGATATATATCTTTATATGTCTAAAGAAAATTGTTTATTGACCAACTATTTCTGTAGCTGTAGCTACTTTTAGGTATAGCTAAAGCAAAGAACAGCAGCCTAAATCTTGAGTGATTAATACTATTTTTTAAAAAAGAAAAAAAAAAAAAATATTTCTGTATTCAGTTTTTCACGCTGCTTTGGTAGATAAAGCACATATGAGGCAACAGATTTGGTTATTTAAAAAGAATCCTTTATATTATATTTCATTAATATAGCCATTATGGAAGCTCTCAACTTGAGAGCATTTTGATATTTTTTCCTATATTTGATAGGAAAACATAAGTCATTAATTTTATGTAAAATAAAGGATATTAATAAATTAGAATGAATTCCTGCCCAGCTATTTAAAACATTTGTTTGTATTTAGAAATATCTGAATTCAAGACCCTATAATTTTTGTCAGCTGAGTTATACTCTGAGGACTGTACAGCTCACAATTTAACAGAGATGATAACACTAGAAATTAATCCTGCTTAAACTCTTTAAAAACAGAGACCTGACTTTCCATTTTGATCTCTTTTGCCTCTGGGATCTTCAGCACATAGCTACTAGGTATGATCCTTAAAGAGATTAT
This sequence comes from Podiceps cristatus, assembly GCA_000699545.1. Taxonomy (NCBI): domain Eukaryota; kingdom Metazoa; phylum Chordata; class Aves; order Podicipediformes; family Podicipedidae; genus Podiceps; species Podiceps cristatus. The sequence continues at coordinate 14,747 of KL254436.1, read as the reverse complement.
AAAGCCTCTAAAGTATAATGTATAAAAGTATTCATTAACTTACCAAATTAATTACTCTAGTTGAAAAATACAGTGAAATCATTTATAATAGACAATACATCAAAAGTACACAGTACTTGATCTCCATCCCATGAAACATTTGATTTTAATAGCCACATATTCTATACTATTTCCCATTGAGTAATCAGCAGGAGGCCCTGACTTCCCCACTAAACTTTAAAAAGACACATTTATGATTGTTCAGCTTCTAACGGTTCCCCCCTCTTCTGAGAATTTCCAAAGCGCAGACAAGATCAATTTGTTATTAATCTATTTAGCCTTCTTGATGCTATTTGTCTGTAGTTGTATTTTTGTTCAATTTTAAGACTGAATTGTTCTTCTTCCTGTCTTCATATATATGTATTCAATATAACTGTCAATTTGCATTCCATCAGTTCATGTGTCTTCTGTTTTCTAATTCTGATGCAATCCCAAACAGTAACTAAAATAATCAGAAAGCTGAAAGAAGGAAATCTCTGAATTACTAAAACAATATTCTTCTTGTAATTATTTCTTTCCAAGGTACTGGAAGTGAGATACCATTCTTCCATTTCCCCACTGGGAACCAGTAATGAATGGCATTCCTCAGGGGTCGTTATCGGGACTGGTGCTGTTTAACATCTTTGTCGGTGACATGGACAGTGGGATTGAGGGCGCATTCTCAGCAAGTTTGCTGACAACACCAAGATGTGTAGTGCGGTTGACATGCTGGAGGGAAGAGATTCCATCCAGAGGGACCTTGACAGACCTCAGAGGTGGGCTCATGTGAACCTCATGAAGTTCAACAAGGCCAAGTGCAAGGCCCTGCACGTAGGTTGATGCAATCCCAAATGCAAATACAGGCTGGGTGAGAATGGATTGAGAGCAGCTCTGAGGAGAAGGGCTTGGGGATATTGGTTGATGAGAAGCTCAGCATGACTCGGCCACAGCCCAGAGAGCCTACCATTTCCTGGGCTGCATCAAACGGAGTGTGACAGCAGGTCGAGGGAGATGATTCTCCCCCTCTACTCTGCCCTGGTGAGACCCCACCTGGAGTACTGCGTCCAGCTCTGTGGCCCCCCAACACAAGAAGGACATGGACCTGTTCGAGTGAGTCCAGAGGAGGGTCACAAAGATGATCAGAGTGCTGGAGAACCTCTCTTATGAAGAGAGGCTGAGAGAGTTGGGGTTGTTCAGCCCGGAGAAGAGAAGGCTCTGGGCAGACCTTCTAGCAGCCTTTTAGTCCCTAAAGGGAGCTTACAAGGAAGCTGCAAAGAAAGATTTAGATTAGCTATAAGGAAGAAATTCTTCACTCTGAGGGTGGTGAGGCACTGGAAGAGGTTGCTTAGCGAAGTTGTGGATGCCCAACCCCTGGAAGTGTTGAAGGCCAGGGTGGATGGGGCTTTGAGCAAGATGGTCTAGTGGAAGGTGTGCCTGCCCATGGCAGGGGGGGGTGGAACTAGATGATCTTCATGGTCCCTTCCAACCCATACCATGCAATGATTCTGTAATTCTTTGTTCTGCATCATAGAACTTTGTGTTGTCTTTGGATGCTCAAAATTATTTACACCTGGGGGAAAAAAGAAAAAAAAATATTGCTGCTATTCCAGGAGAAAAATTTGTAAAACTAATCTGATATTTGTATTATTCAACCAATTAGTTTTAGCAAGTGCATTTTTTCCCCCATTCCATGGTTAGATTAGCACTTTGTAGTCCTTTATATTTCTTTGATAAGGTTTGGGAAGGAGGCATAATAACTATGAGCATAAGTGGATTATTTTTTACTTTACTTCCTAATGCTCATCTTATTCATATTATTGGAAAATATTACAAAACCATCTTTGTTTCTCACTGTCTCCGCTATATCACTTTCTCTTATGCTATTGTAGATTATTTTAGAAGGTCTGCAGAATCTTTCCCTTTTGGTCTGTGGTAAATGAAGCTGTGTCTACAATGCAATACAACTGTATCTGCATATATGCAGACAAAAATAATGAGAAGCAATTCCTTTGCCAGCACTACATTATCTCTATTTACTTCAAATAATTTTTGCCCTCTGTACGAGATATTAAACAAATAAACAAAACCTGTCAGATAATCTCAAAAAAATCATCAAGTCCAAGCTAAAGATCAAATTGAATACACTTCAATCATTCCTAGAAAAATCTGTCTAACCTACCTTTCAAAAACTCCACAAAAGAGGATTCCATAAATTCCCAGAGCAAAATATTCCAAAGTTTCATTGCATATACCATGAGAAAGATTTTCCTAATTTGTAACCAGAATTTATCCAATTTGTCAAGATTTTCTGAATTACAGTTCAGTGTGAAGACCAGTTCCTATAACTTCTACAAAGCTGTCTTGCCTGCATTTGAAAAGACTCAAGGATATTTTCATATTATGGAAATAATATGAAGGAAAGAAACAAGGGAAGGAGACATGTAAGGCAGAAATTGAGATAATCTCACAGAAATAATCAAGATGCTTGCTACTTGATACCTCCTGAAAAGAAACCTTTACCTCATCAACATTTGAAAAAGAATCCCTTTGTTTTTATTTCATAAAACTGATGTCTATGTCCTCATGCTCTTACAGGATCAAATACACTACATAAAAATCTCACAAACATCATTGCATCTATCCTGGATAGGTGTAGATAACATCCTGGACCTATATACTCATTCTTACCTTTGTATTCCAGAGGCAAAAAACATTGGCAGTGCCAGAGGGAGTATGTGGCATTTAGAAATTGACCAGAGATCTTCTATGTCCCAGCTGAAAGCCTTGCCCACAAGCTTACTCCCAGTCCCCCTCAGCTTCTTTCATCTTGAGAACCCTCATTAGTAGTAATAAAATGTGCACAATTAAAGCCTAATGAAGCATCAACTACATCCTTAAGCTATTCTTTATACTCAGAATGACTTGAGAGCTTCTTCCTAGCCCGCATTGCACTTGGAAATGGTGTCCTTCAAGCACAACAATGCTGTCAATAGAAAGATAGTATGCAGGTTTTCTTTCATCTAATAGATAATAGGTCACAGACCAGCCTTCTCCTTTCATAATATCATTGCTCTTTTCCCTTTCAAAAGAAGTAATTTCAGTTGTATCTTTAAAAACACCTTTAGTTATTCTACTTCTTTGGTCATGCTTCTTTCCCTCTAGCTTTTTTGTGGTGTTTTGGTTTTCTCCCTCCTTCATTCTTTTTTCTTATTTCATTTTTCAGTCTTTCCTCTGCTCTACTCAATCAAATATATCCAACAGTTCTAAACAGTCTAAGCCATGCCCCACTCTATTCACTGAATGACTGAAATCTTTTGTGTGTATTTGTCTTCTGTCTCTCCCACTCTGTGTTTTACTTTGTAAAGTTACTTGCTTGAGGATGACTGTGTATTTCTTTGATGGGAAACTCCCATCTGCTTTGTCTGGTAGCTCTTAGCTTGAGGAACTTATTTGCAAATAAAGGATACGCTGTACTGACAAATGCAAAGAGATTTGTGTCTGTAGGCCACAGGTTTTCCACTGCCAGCAAAGGGATTTTCTTTCCTCTGCATCCCATCCAGTGACCAGAATAAAACAGGTATCAAGGCAGTAAGTTTGCTACATGCTCCATTCAAAACAGGTCTCATCCTTTCTATTACTCATTTCTCTTTCCAAGAGTTTATCAGTTAAATTGCAGTAACATTTATGAAAGTTTTTGACAGCCTTCTATAACACAGTTCACTTATTACCCATCTTGTTATCCGTTGATGCAGGGACAGGAGAGACAGTCTTTTAGAATCATATGTGTTCTTTTTCTCTTGAGATTTTTCCCAAGCACAGCAGGAGCAGCTTTTACTGGAAAAGGTTTCAGAAATAAAGTAGAAAAGTTGCTATCTTCTCCAGGTCAGCAGTTTTGGGTTTTTTTTTTTCTTCTCAGTGTATTGTTTGCTCTTGTCTTCTGTTGACTAAAAAGCTGATAAATAGTAAGCATCTTGAAACACTGCTGATCGATATAGAAGGAGAGTATGAAGGATGTGAAATGAATGGGGAATTTATTTGTCTATCAAGAATGACATCAGTGATGCATATTGCTGTATGATCACCCCCTTCTCTAATAATTAATAATTATAAATAAATAGTTATGAATATGAGTTGAATAATAAAAATAATTAAAAAAATAATTGAAACATTACAATAATATGTTGTTTGCAAAAAAGTTAATCGGTTTACATAGACCTTAAAACAATAATCCACAACGAAACATGCCATGAAAGTTCAGATTCTTGGTTCAAGACTAATCAGAATAATTTTCATTGCATACAATCTTCAGAATTTTTGAGAACATCCTATTTCTTTCATTAATTTCCCTTATAGTTGATTAAACAAAGTAACAATACAGTTATTTTTTGCAGACATATAGTAGGATCAGGATGAAGATGATAGAGGGAGAAAAGTATGTCATTATCAAAATTTACTGTAAACCTAAAAATTGCTAATAAGACCAATACATTAACTATGGACAAACATTGGCATCTTTGGAACTTGCTTTGGTCTGAGAGGGCTGTATAATGTTCTTGCAGTGTGAAATTTATTTATGATTTTGAGAACATTAAAAGCTCTTGTTAAATATCTTATTTTGGTATTTTTTACTTTAAAGGTCATTTGTTACATGAAAAAAATGACAGGAATAAATGCAACTTCTAAACTTGCTATTAAAATGCTAAGATTTTGTTATTGTTCTGTTGTTTTATTATTTTAAATGACCTTTTATATGAAGAATAAAGTCAAAGTGATTTTATAATATACAAAATATCTTCAATTTTCAAATTAAATTTCTGGATGACTACTTAATAGTACACAGTTCTTTTAAATAGAAATAAAGTAACATTTCTAATCTTCTAAGCTGCACTTAAGATTTTGTTAAACTCTTTAAGTCCTTTGACATTTTATTTCACAATGACAATTCATCCTAAGCCCTGTGCACTTATGGATAAAAGTGGTCACCATATGGTCACCATGGTTTCACCCACCATAATCCAGAACCCAACTTTAAACCCTTAGTCCTTTTAGCCTATTCCTTCTAGCCCTCCTGCTTTCCTACCTTAAAACAAATAAGCTGATTATGGACGTTCTTATAAGAGGCTTCCTTGTAAGAAATTGCTATTTCACACAAACAATTCTGTTTTTTCTTGAAACTTAGTAGTAATTAATATAAGAAGACCGAGAGTAATACAGGTTTCCAGACTTTCTAACTCTTGAGAAGCATTCCCAGTGATATGTAAGATTTGGCCACTCCAGGCTTCCAGGCTCTTTGCACAGAATGGAAAAGTTGTAAGCAATCCATACTAAGAAAGAGGTCTCAGGATGCCAAGGATCTGGCATGTTCTACATTCTTAAATTAGATATTAGGGGGAAGTTCTTGCCTAAATATGAACCTATGTGCCTGCCTTTAACTGCTGACAGGCTTCTGAAGAATGCAACAATCAGTTCTTACATTTCATTTACCAAAACTAAAAACCAAAAAGCCAAAACAGCCCACCAGAAAAAAATGCACAGGTATGCTCTCATTGTTCTGTAATATGCTTTAGAAGTACCTTACTTTCCACTTTCTAGCTTTTGTTATGGATCAAAGTGAAAACTTTCTTGAAACCTCACAGACCAGGCTGCTTAGAGTAATTCTGCTCAAGTTTACCATTATGAGTTTACATGGTTAAAATATGTTTGGCCAACAGAAAATTCTATTTGCAGCATTTATAAGTATCATACATGCATCTTTCAAAATAATGAGACAAAAATACTGACACTTTTTTTGCTGATACATTTACAGTGATACTTACTTATACACTACAAAGAAATAGAGGAGTAGATCAGCTTTCTCATTGCCAAGCAAATGTAATTTTTGGTGGCTACTGTAAACTACATTAGCAATATTGATTGATAACTAATTACAAAATCAAACTCCTAAGTAACATGTACTGTAGGCATCTAAAATGGCTAAGTAAACTGATTAACTGAACATTAGCTGTTTTATCGCTTAGTCCTTACACTGCAGGAACTATTTCATCAGTAACTTATTCATCAATGACTTTAAAAGATAAATTTTATTAGAATATGCCTCTGAGATAGATAGCAGAAGGTTTATTTTGATATTTGTTAAGCAACTGACTATATAATGACATCTTTGCAAGTTTTTGGTGGTTTAAATTCATTTTTCTGAGAGAGATGAGATGTATGGCATTGATCCAAATTGTTTTGAAGTAAATGGAAAAATTCCTTTTAACTTCAGTAGGTTGTATCAGGCCCTTGTAAACCAAGGACAAAAAGAAAGGAAATAGGATAATATATTCCAGAGGATTAGTTGAGTGCCAGTACAAAAAAGTAGACCATAAAATACATTTTCAGGTATGTATGACTGCACTGGAAGTATATTATCTGAAACTATGCACAGACCAGCAAGACCATTGTGCAAGGTTTGCAGTAAGATATGTAGTTAGACATTTCTGAGACACTTGGTTTGACAATTCACTTAAAAAAATCATGCTAAAAATAATTGTAGTATGTTTTAAAATTACATCAGTCTGTATAATTTTTTCTTCCATTATTTATTATGTAGCTTGGGGTATCACATAATTGCTGGTCTTTGCTTTCTTCCTTTTACTTTCCTTTTTAAAGCCTTTTCTCATTTAATTTGCTTTTTATTTGAGTAGGTTACATGTCACTTAACTTGAGCCACTTGGCCAAGCCGGTAGCTTCCACTGTGGTCAATAAAGAGATGGGTTTCCACAGGAGAATATAAACCCATGATAGAATGCAATGAGTCATCATCCTTTCTCCACTGATTTTAGGGAGAACCTGAAAAACTGGATTAGACTAGACTATTAGTTTTTAGATGCTCAAAGTCAGATAACATGAGCCCACCATAGATGTCTTGGTGAAAAGGTGCTGTCTTACGTAGCTTAATAATATAAGCATCCCTGTTGGTTACTGACAGAACTCCATTGCACATGCATGTGGCTCGTCTGCAGAACAGGAAGTTCTGTCATATACTCCTTCTGTGTCTGATCTTTGTTCATAGGTATGTACGACACACCCGCTGCCTAGTAACATCTTTAAAACTTCATGTCATTTTGCATTTCATCATTCCTCCACAACCACTGTTCTTTTTTCACCTACACACAAAAGCCTATCTAGTTTCAAACTCATCTTTCTGATTTATCATTTTGCTTTATTGCTAACCATAGGAAAATTTATTAACTCTGTGTAATGTTCTGACAATTTCATGCATTTTAAACTATATGTGAGAAGACATATTCTTGAAGTTAAGTATACTGCATCAGTTAAATTTCATTGTATATGATTCTTGAATTGACAAAGTTCATAATCTTAAAGATATTCTTAATGCACTAAGCTCTTTTAATGTTTATTATTTAGCAATGATCAGTGTTCATTTTTTTAGGATTCTGAGATTCAGTAAAGACAGAACCCACAATTCCACTTTGAAAAATCATTTAAGGCATTAGAACTGCAAAGATTTTGTGATGAATTTCAGAACTGAATTGTTATGACTGTTAGAATGAGACACTGGCTGACATTATGAGAGCAGAGTAACAAAAAATCTGAGTGCTGTCTATATTGCATTCTAGAATATAATTTCTTACAATGCTGGATTTATTTTATTGCACAACACTATGATCACAAGGTTATTTAAATGGAATCTAACAGCCAACTTGCACACTAGGCAAACTACTGCCCACTCTTAAAAAGAAACAAATTAAAGTTATGATTTCAGACAGATTATGATTTCACAATAAACAGAGTAAGATAGCTGAGAACCATACTGTCTCCAGAGGCACAATCTCTGTGTGTGTGTTAAGAGGCTAAGGTGAAAGGAAAACCCAGTTACTCCATTATACCTCCTGAATCACAATGAAGCACAGTCAATGCTGCACTCAGACAGATATTCATGAGCCAGCCCGTGCTCTTCTGGTCCCAGCAGCGAGCCACCAGTGTGTTGGAGGGGGGTGAGGGGTGGGTAGAACATGACACTACACGACATTCTTTGAATATTTTGGAAGGCTTTGTTTGCTTCAACATGATTCATTTTGAATTTGGTTCTGGTAACTGATATAAGCTCAAGTGCCTTTTTCTTCTCCCATTCCATGAGAGATTCTCCTGTGTTTTAGTTTGATAACTCTGAGTGAATCAGGCAAGACACAGAGGCTGCCTCAAAATAACTTTGTTGATATGACAGAAAAGCACAATGTAGTCAATCATGATAAAGAAATATGTACGCACTATGTAACAAAGAACTGAGGCTTAATGAATGGTAGTCTTGCTTTGCTGTGTTTTGCTGAAGAGAACCATTTAAATTCTATTTCCATTAGCTAGCACTTTTTTAATTGTAGGTAGCTCAGCTCAGTACAGTATAATTACCAGCTTTCCCTTCTTTTTGATGTACCTGTGAATTCTCAATCCTTGTATGTTAGTTAGTTGTTCAGAGCCAAGGGAACACCTTTTCTCTTGATTAAACTGGTTTAAAAAGAATTTTGACTTGCTTAATTAGCTTCTCTAGAACTGCTAATAACCACACATCCTCCACTGTGAACTATGTAATTATTGTGACATTAATTCTCTCCCTGGGATACTTTATTCTTGATGTGATCATTTCTCTTTTTTGATTGCTGGCTGGTGATTTTACTACTGCAGAGTAATGAGCACCATAAGACATGTTTGACTATTATTCAGGATCTTCAGTGTCCTTCCATATGATGCAAAGATTGTATCCATAAGCAGTAACAGCATGCTGGTTACTAGTGATAAAGCATTAAAATAAAACAGAAAAAAAAAAAAAAATCTGTAAAGCTTTTGAAATTATTGTAACACTGCAACTATTTTCATGCATCCCTGTAACAGCTCATCACTTCATCACATCCATACCTCAGAAAGTTTGCAAAGTGAGGACAGAACAATGAAAGAAAATATTATTTCCTTTACTTTAACTGCCAGAAATACTATAGATTTCTTAAAGAACACACAGCCCTTATAATTCCCTCTACTTTAAGCCATGTTGTGCCTCCCAGTCTAAGGAGACCAGGGTAGTTTTGTTTTTCTGGAGCAAGTCAGAGTGGCTACAAGCCCCCATAACCTCTTTCTGCATAGCTGGGGACCAGGTCATTCTTCTTTCTCTTTGTCAGACACACTACTGTTACACTGGGAGCAGGGTTGAAAGAAACCCTCCAATGCTTCTATGTTACTATCTTACAAAGATACTTACACCAATGAGAGAGATCTGATTTTTAGACCTACAGTATTGAAAAACTGACCTTAATTGATTGAAGTCTGAATTATTTTGTAGATAGAGAAGGGTTTTGGAAAACAAGAGTTTGAAAATTCCCTAAATGTAACAGTAAAGGGTAGTAAACAGTAAAATCAGCAGGGACATGGGCATTTCTGCCCTTGGCAACTTTGTGCAATCTAGGTTTGAGAAGTAGCTTCTTTTTGGCTGGTGGAAAGAAAACCTGTTACCTACTTCTCTTACATTTTCTAAACAGTCAAGCTACATATGTGCCATGGTGACTGGCACATCTGCATGACATCTGTGAAGCTACTTTTTGGTACTTCATGATGATGGGCATGAATTTTTTGTTTTCTTCTAAGTTGTTGTGGGTATTGATTCATTTCTTAGTCCCTTCTATATTTCAGCAGCCTTAAAAACAGAAACAAGTTGCAACAAAAAATGAGAATGAGTAAGATAGTTCTGAGGAGTTTAACCACCACCAGGCATCTCCCTTCATTAATAATTAATTTACCAATTAATTTAGGTGATAAGTAATGATTCTTAAAATGTTATTGTCATTAGCTGTTTCACATAGGAAAAGAGGTACATGTTGCCAGGGCTCTGAGGGCACTACCAGCCCTTGCTGACACTGCCCAGCCTCCCCCCACCCCTGCACCCAGGAGCCCCATTTCAGCTCAGAGTGGGGCCCTGCCCCACAGAGGTGCTGGTCTCCAGCCCTGTCCCCAAAACAGAACTTAGGCTCACTCTTGTAGCCATGTCTCCAGCCCCACTCCTGTCCCCTTTCTCCTGCTGCTGGGTGGCTTCTGACATCAGCTTGTCACTTGCCTGCCCATTGCAGCATCCAGCTCTGCCCTCCACGGCCAGAACCTGCGGGATGGTGCCCATCGGTGAGAGCACTGCCAGGCCCGGGGCCACCCTGGGCTCACAGCCCCCGCTCCCCCAGGGAGCTGCTGGCCCTTGCTGCACCCGACACACGGCTGAAGAAATGGACTCTGAGTGACATCCCGTGTCAGTGGCTCCAGGGTGCAAATTTTATTTGCAAACGGTTGTTGAAAGTGCACCATAACCTTCCCAGTGTGACAGAGAGCTCTTTCCTTTATTGAAGACTTCATGTTAGACTTTGGGATTCTTAATCTCCAGAGAGTATTATTTCAATAATCATTATTACTCATTTACTATTTAATAATCTCAAATTTGTACATACACTACAAGTCATGTAATAGTGTTTTTCCATAAATGACCACAACAAATCTGAATTCACTTCAGTATTAACTACCACTATTTCCACACTACATATGATCAGATTTTTTTTTTTGCTATTTTTTTTTTATTGCTAAGGTTTGTTATACAAATTTATATCGCCTGCATCTGGCTTGTTAAAATCTAATTTACAGTTTCTGCCTCAAGAGGATAAGAAGTGGTGTCTGTGTGCTCCATTGTATATCCCTGAGAAACAATTCACTTTTGAACTCTGAATTTTTTCATGGTAAATTGGTTCTGTGATAGAAAAATAAACACATTTGTTTTCATGAAATGCTGTAGGGGAAAAAAAATCATCATTTCTTTCTAGACAAATATGCTATAATGGAACCAGTATCTGCATTGGAAGTTGCCATTTTGTATTTTACACGGCAATACATGGATTTTTTGTACCTCTAACCACTCATTTGTTATCAAATCCATTTGTTCATGTCATGAACATCCATTTCTGTTAAATAACATCTGATAACTGGAATCATACGAAATAATAACTTTGATATAGCAATGCAATGGGGTAGGGGGAGGGAGAAAACCCAGTAACATATAAGCAAAATTCCTGCTCCAAATGGAAGTTCTAGGAAGTTCTAGGTATTGTCCCTTAATCTTTCCATCCACAGAATAATGGATGCACATTTTCATTACCCAAATTCTGCAAAAGCATTTTTTCTGTTTTCTTTCATTCGTAATGACTGACTTCTCCATCAAAGTCCCTACTTTTGAATACCCTGCTGTGAAGATTTAGTTGTGTTTCTTTAAAAAACACAAAACACATTGTATCAACTTCCCACTTTCCTTCTGCCACTCAGGAAAACTTGTCTTGACCCTTCACTGCCACTAGTTTATCACTAGCTTTTTTAACTTAAAGAAGGGGGCACTTTCATATTTCTATTTACATAAATGTAGTATCTTCACATCCTTGCCCACTTATAAGGCTGCCAGTCAAAAGTACCCAAATGGATTAAAATCCAGGTAGCACAGTGCTACCTACCACAACAGGATGGGTTGCCTAGGCCTCTGAGGAAGAGATATAAAAGTTGGGCTTTTTGAGAGCCTTGAAATACTAAACGTGAAAGATGAGTTAGTTATTTTGGTGCTTGAATTATTACTATTTTTTTAAGATTATCTTCTTAAATTATAAATTAAATAATTTTCTAAAGCAGCAGCACCATTCTTGAAGAAGGTTTAGTGGCTGACTACGACTGTCTTTGCTTTAGGTGGCTACAGTTCAGAACCATCAAGAATCACATAATTACAGAGCAAAATATCTGAGGCCCAGAGCAATCGTCATGTGAAAGTCATGAGAGTTCAGAGGCACAGGCTGTCCATAAGGAGAGAATAGAGTTACAATCAGCTTGGGTCTGGCATTGTGCCATCAAGCCAATTACTTCTTGTCACTGACATGCATCATTGCTACTACATTGTACCACAAGAAGGTGGTATACCTGGGCTTCATAATTACCGGGTGTCGTCTTTTGTTTCATTCCTTTATATTGTTCTTAAATGTAAACCCAATTTCATTCCTCCAGAAGAAGCTACTAAATCCATAAAATTCTCCAAGGGGCAAAAGAAAGTGTCTGCTTAGCAAAAAAAGAGCAGTAAAAAGGAAAAGTCTGGCTGGAGACCAGTGGCTAGTGGTGTACAAGGGATCAATACCAGGTCCAGTCCTGTATAACTTCTTCATTAATGGTCTGGATGATGGGGCAGAGTGTACCCTCAGCAAGTTTGCACCAAACCGGGAGGAGCAGCTGATACACCGAGGATTGTGCTGCCATTCAAAGGGACCTTGAGAGGCTGAAGGAGGCATCTTACAGGAACCTCAAAAGAAGAGATTTTGTTCCACCTGGGGAGGAACCATACCATGCGCCAACATATGTTGGGGGCTACCCAGCTTGGCAGAAAGGAGCCTGGGGGGGCCTGGTGGACACAAGGTTGAACACCAGCCAGAAACCTGCCCTTGCTGCCAAGAATGTGACTGGTATCCTGGGCTACATTAGGCAAAGTACTGCCCACAGGTCGAGGGAGGTGATCCTTCGCCTTTATTCAGCACCGGTGAGGCCACAGCTGCAGTACTGTGTCCAGTTTTGGACTCCTCAGTAGAAGAAAGACAAGGGCATACCAGAGAGAGTTCAAGAAAGGGTCACAGGGATGATGAAGGGACTGGAGCACCTCACAGACAGAAAGGCAAGCTGGGACTGTTAGCCTAGAGAAGGCTCAGGGCAGAATCTTGTCAATGTGTATAAATACCTGAAGGGAGGGTGCAAAGAGGACAGAGCCGGGCTCTTTACAGTGGTGCCCAGTAACAGGACCAGAGTCAATTCTGTAAAAATACCTTTTTCCTTTTCTTTCTTTTTTTTTTGTAAATGTAACTTGTTCTATTAAGTCTTGGGAAGATAAAAATCTCAGGGTCTGTACAACTGTAGCTAGGGCACCATTGACTGGCTGCAGCAAGCGTGCTGCTTTTTTCATGCTGAGTTTTATATAGGTTTGGAGTCAGGAAGTGAGGTCAACCTCACTGTCTCTACAAACACGCCTATAGATTTGGAGTGGGATGCATTAGTCAAATCAAATTAAATGGTCATATAGAAACCCTTGGCAACCCTTGGAAAAAGTGAATTATATTACAGGTTTGCTAAGGTGTGCCGTTCACAAACAGTGAACCAGTTTTGCTACTATTAACCATGTTAGCAATCTGATAAATTGATATTCTCATATACTGGTTAATATTCAGTATCTGTTGATATTCAGTTCATTAGATGATAATATAGAACACTGAGTTTAACCTACTTTCTGATGAACACAAAATCAAGGGGAAAAGATGCCATTCTTGAAACACACAAAGCCATTTAATTAAATGAATTTTAATACAGTTTCCTTAGCTGAAAGCTATTGATAAATCTTAAACTACTGTAGCATCAACTAGTCAGTGGCAATTCTAAGGCTTTTTGTTTGTGGTTTATTATCATTATTATTGCTTCCTAACCTTTTGGCCAAAATGCTATACACATGCACAAAACCTGATTGTTGACAATTAATTGTTCCTTACACAGTGCTCACTTACTGATTCCTTTTTCATCTCTTAAATAAATGTACCAACTGCAATTGCATAATTTAAATTGCAATATTTTAATCAGAAAAAAATCCCACAAATTATCATTAGAAACTACCACAAAACTCACTCAACAAAATTAAATACAGTATTTTAGTTTAAGCAATACTATAAAGATTTTCTTAAGAAGATGGAACCAGATAAATCTTTTTAACTCTTCAGTCTGTTATAGCAAGAGGAGTTTTAACTGAAAATGCTACAGGTATAACAATTTAGATGTTGTATCTGTACCTGTTTCTTGAGGATTTTACATGGATTTTTCATCTGTATCTGGTTTTGAGGCTTTTAAACTGAGTATCTTCATTTAGTCACACAATTTTTCAGGCTAAATATACTTTTAAAAGAGCAGACAACCTTCCAAACTAAATCTGAAACAGAGCAGAGCCTTCATAATAATTAAAAGTATTTACATCAGAGAAGTTTTTGTCCTTCCTGTTTCTTAATAATGGAGAGAATGCATGAAAGCTAAATAAAATGTGCTTTTGGACCACTTTGCTAGAGGGTAGGATTATGGGATTTTATTTATTCAGCCCTCCTATCAGCCCATATTTATGTTATGCTTCAATACTCTCCATGATATTGTCCTCTAAAAATGTTATTCATTTTTGCATTTTCCTCTGGCCTCTTTTCATCAAGCAACAAGACAGCAATGGAGATGTATCATTATGCTGCAACTATGGTTAAAGCCATGTGAATAATGCCTCAGCATTAAATTAGCAATCAGTCTGCCAGCTCTTGTCAAGAATGGTCCACCAGTTCCATTATCTAGACACTACTTCAACAGCTTGCAGCAGGTGAGGGGGTGAAAGGCATCTCTTTTCTCAGTTGAGAATAAAAAACTCAGTACCCCAGCAGGTGTATGGGGAGCAGGTGAAAAAGTACTGCCAACGGAAACACTCCGAGTACCCCCCCACATGAGCGGCCATTCTTAGCCGTCTGTTAAATACGTGTCATGGTGGCACCTCCCTGGCAGGGGAGGGGTAGGTTTCCTAATGGAGCCTGGCAGCCTCCCGCACACCTGTCCCAAGCACCTGGCCGTCACTCCCAGCGCTGCTCAAGCCCCGGCCCCTCCGGCCCGGCCCCATG